>JAQGAB010000112.1:0-43364 GCA_034696565.1 Isotomurus graminis
GCGACCTAAAGTACCCCCATCGAAGTACCCCACTAAGACACGCCTTATTTCTCGAACTATTGGTCGATTTCCGACAAGGACTGTGACTCCAGGATATTCCATTAATCTCAATTTCGTGGAATTTTACTCCCTTGAACATTTTAAATATTACTTGTTATAAGCCACCAATGTCAAGGAGAACTCACAGCATGACAAATTACTTAAAGGAGAATAACAGAAGCCTATGCAGAATTTAGGAAGAAAACTACACCACATACCACGCTTCCACTATGTGATTGAAGTGTGACGTGTTTGTAAACATCTTTGAGATGTTATGTGGGACTAATAAATAACGAAATACACACCATAGGTTCATTAACTTTTTAAGAGCAGAGGAGTCTCATATATGGATTGCACGTGCAATATTTTGTGCAAAAACTCTGCCTGCTCAAAGCCGCTTCCTGCTGGGTATTTAATCATTACGTACGAAACAAACCACTTCCCTCTTACACACTTCATTCTCTTAGTCTCATAAATTGATATGGAATTTTTGATAAAAAAATATAATAAATACATGACAAGGTAAAGGATACCATTAGTTAGAATGCTAGGAAGATTAATAAATCATGTGGAAAAATGAAAAGTGTGGTTGATTGCAGAGTATCTAAACGTTGTGTATGTAATAATCACAGGAATTTACGAAGAAGATAAACTGTCCTCCTGTACAACAATTAATTATAAAAGTATATATATTATTATAATTGCCTTAAAGTAGTTTTCAAAAATTAGTTCATCATTCCTTGATGAAGGGAAAAGGAACATGTGAATGAGAGAGATGTGAATCCCCAGAGTGTAAAATACAAATATATAACAAACTAACGAACATTGCGATGTTCTCAGAAACCTGCGATGATTTCACATTCCTTTGTTTCCTTCAATTGTTCGTATTATAGTGTATGATTGAATATCATATGCCTATGCACAATAACTTTTTGTACCGCAAAGAAAGTGGCACGAAGGTGAATATTACGATTCAAACAAAAATAAAAGTGACAATGACAATCAAAACTCTCTCAGTGGTTCATTAAGACTGCACTCAAGACTCGAGTGCAAGAAATCTGCCATTGGATTTTATTTGTACACACAATTTGCTCTTGAGAATTAGGCTGAGTTTAAACTAACAAGTGTGCAAAGACAAATTCTATCCACACAAACATATGAACATATTAACGTGCACACACACCTAAATTCTTTATAGTAGTTTTTATTTGCTTAAGGAAAACACTGAATCAACTTGCTGTAAACCAGATTATGATGCACGGGCTGGCACGAAATCGTGAGGGGTTTCAACTTTCGATTGATAAAATGCATTGTCCGTAAAAATCGCAGAAAAAGTACAATTTGCGGAACACCTATTAAGTCCTACGTTGTAAAGAAAAGCCTTAAGATGTTCTCGTCTTGCTCTGTATGGGACCGCTACTGATACTTATCTCCCATGATATTTGTACTCAGGGTGTGTTTGGATAATTACAGGCACTTGTCTTCCATACGAATCACCTTGTAGCTTCAAACTCTTTTAACACTTAACTAATGATATTCAGCTGTATGCAAAGCAATTAATTAATAGAGTGGTTTAAAGTCATGAAGCATTCATTTATACTTACTTATTGAGTGGGTTCTTCTTAGCATTGCTCAGGTCTTGAAGTTTCTGTTCCTTCTGAATGCGTGCCCCTCTTGCTCTGTAGATTACTACGAGGATTCCAAGTGCACATACGAATAGCACAAGAATCCGTAAAACTCGAGCGCTGTGACGACCCAATTGACCTAATTTCTCGTTCCAATTAACTGCTTGAAGCATCTTCATTCCTTGTTTTGTTCACGTAACAGTTCAAATACACTTATATACGCAGGATTTCCGATTTATTAAATCCCCTAAGCTTTCAGGAAGACTTTGTAATGTTGTACAATATGGTCCCTTTAAGTAGGAATCACTAATCCTCACACAAGATCCACATAAGTATTCCACCAAATTGTTATAAATCTACTTCTTGAGTTAAATAGTTGTGAGTAGTTTATAGGTAGATCCTTAATGTTGATACACTCTCATACGCTTGTAAGTAAATGTACCCCTTTTATCAATCAAAAATATACAGATTCACTTTCTAAGGATTAAGAAAGAAATTTCGTTCGTTTCTACTTCTGTTACGATAATAAGGTGGTGGTCCACTTTTCATGAAAATTTTACTTGGTTCTGTATGGCACTTTGAAGCAACTTAAATTGTGTAATTTTTTATAAACTGTCAAGTTCAAGTTATATTTCAATGGCAAACTACCTATTGATGGTGTTTCATCTGATGATTCTGAATAATAGGGACATTTGCTTAGTGAATCCTTCTCCTTGAGTTGTTCTTAAAGCACCAGGGGATTTACTACTTCTTGTGGTGTCAAAAGTATCAGTGTTGTTCGTAGAAGCAGAAGAGTCGAAGGATGTGTTGATGTTAGTGTTACTTCTGCTGTTGCTGCTGCTACTCGTGAAGAAGTGTTGATGGTAATAATCCAATTGTTGGAAACTCATTGTTATTCATTGAAATTGCCTGTACGGAACTTCAGCTTATGGGTTAAAATATTTCTTCAAGGCTTCCACAACTTTTCTGGAACTATAGATTCCCTTAATTCCCTTCGTGTGTCCCTTGAGAGTACTGAAACCTCACGATGTGTGTCTCACACAATCCTGTAACAAACAATAGGGAATTATTACACACTCAATAAACTCTAGGTTCTTGATAAGATGTCTTATAGATCACAATCGTTCTAGATTTAAGTATACAACTAACCACCACTCACTACCTCAAACGCTGATCTTACATCATCCACTAAGACTTGTATTATTGTATAAAAGACTTTCGGACCGCTGAACAAAAAGACAATCATACAAATAGACAAAGCTCTCGTAAAATATTACGACAGGTCGTTAATAAGCATTAAACCATTTCGATACGATTCCTAACCGGGTTCATTATTCCTTTTCCATCATATCTGTTAATTCTATTAGACTCTTCTATTGTTCCAATAGTGCATCAATCTCTCTCTCTCTCTCTTTAGCTTAAAATAAAAATCTCGATACTTGATCCAAGATGAATATGCAAATGACAAAATTAAAAAAGGGTAGGTTAGAACAACGCCGGACGGGTTCACCTTGGTGCACATATATTTAGGATGTGTGTCAAGTAATATTACCTAGTTATATTAGCCCTTAATGAGTAGTACTAATATTAACCGTTCTGTTGTATTGAGTAATTTTTCCTCTCCCTGCGTGATAGCTTCTTGTGTGTCGCAATATTTTGTATTAAACTGACTTCAACTTCTCGGCAGTTGATAAGTTACTCAGGCACGTCTAGACTTATCAAACTCGCTATATATTATTTTATGCATTCTCAATGATACTTGCATATCTCATTGAGCATCACTCTCCTGATTGTTGATTAGTCTCTTTTCTCTCTTCCATTATTGTTTCTACCTCATGCTATTTATTCTCTTAGATTGACTAAGGATTTATTCACTTCTAGAATTTAGTAGTTCTTTCCGATTGTGTTGTTCTAGTGAGAGGAAACACACTCACGGGTATCAATGACATGAATCAATACCCAATAAATTATCCTTGGCACGCGTCTGCGAGAATTGTTCATGTGATATGTAATCTCATTCAGTCACTCAATAGAGGAAAGGAAGGATTAGTAATGAATTAATAACAATTGACGTGGGTCGTGCCGTAGCCTGCAGCATCATAATATCACTCTCAGGGTGCAAAAATAGAACTCCTACAACTTACTAACAACTCCCTTGAGTGTGTTTGGTCTTGATAGCTCCATGTGAGGAAATTGACGCTCATGTGAACATCAACTTCACTATCCGAAAACTTGACTTTAATCTGCAATGGTATTTTCAACAGCCTCAGTATATGTATACTCACTCTCTTTCCTTGCGAAACATCTCAAAAGCAATGTCATGTTAAGGAACATATATGTTGTAGATCTCAACTGAAATAAGATCTCTCCTTAGGATTCAAATGTATACACACAGCTATTCCTGCACTTCTACTTAAGATTTTATTAGCCCTAAAGGGACAATGATACAATTTTTTCACATTGTGCTGAGGCATAGAGCTATTATGGTGAGTAGTAAAGTGTAGCAGCATTAAATAATAAATAATCAATTGTCCTAGTTTTTAATCAACTGAATGAGAATGCATGGTAGTTGTCAAATGCGAGTAGTCGACAGTCGAGACACACACACGCTCTCGGTAACCTAACATGTGTATGTAAATTTTATTGCATTGCACTATGCATTCTGAAATAACTGTTAGAAAGAACAGAGAGCAGATTGCACTTCCACAATCACAAAGATGAAATAGCACGCAACTCTAGTGTAATTTAAATTTTAAATCTCCTTACACACAAACAGAAGAACACAAGACTTGGTCAATTACCTACGAAAACCTCGTAGCAAAATAACAAATCGTTAATTAAATCTTCTTACCCCTTTTCCTCTCTAATGGAGAGTTAAACTACAAATTAAATCAGGTTTAATTGATATGTCCGAAATAATTAAAATCCCCATCGGGGTTCTCTATCATCTATAGCGTTACATAGGGTAGTTTAAAAGATACAAATTTCAACAGAGTTTCTAGTTTGTATGGTAAATGAATTACTGCTCACTGCCTCATAGACTGACCATTTAGATGGATGAACTTCACCTACATTTCTCACCATGATCATTATCTTTTTTAGCCAATCCACAAACTTCACGAAATACCATTTATACTAACTTGCGCTAGAAAATTTCATAACTAGAAAATTGTAACAAGTAACATTTCTCTATTTTTTCGCACATCTCATAAATCGCCTATTGAGCTCAAAACATCAGTTTAGCTAATAAATAAAAGGTAAATAACGGGAGTACCTTAAGATGTGACTAATAAGATGAGTGTAATAGTGGTGGTGGGTAGTTTCCTAACTTGTCACTCAATCTTATAGTTTAAACGTAAAAACAATGAATATTATGTACATTATAACTTGGTGAAACTGTGTTTCTATGTTTGTATGGCATATAATATGCTACTCCCTTGATCTCATCTCATACAATACTCGATATTTAATAGTCAATAGTGGTCCTGCAGCATTTCAGCTTCTGTCTACTTCTCCTCTTCTACCACTCTTGAACAGCCCAGTGAAGTCACAATAAGCTTAAATTTGTAAGAGACAAAGAGAGAGACACACAAGAGTCAAGTTTTCAGTGTGGGTCTCTCCTCCCAAGTTTTACAAGTCACATGCAGTGTGCACTATGTTTGTGTGCAGTTCAATGTAACAAACAACTTGCATCACAACTCGATCTCTTCCTTAACCTGTTCAATTTAATTGCTATATTGCCAATATCTCAATTAAGTCGACTTCTAACAAAGTTAGATCTACTTTAGACGAAGGTACTTGTTCAGATGCATTTGAATGCAAGTTTCTAATAAGAATGTAGACATAGGATGTACAAGACAAGATTAAATGTTAAGGTGCATCTCATGAGATCGCTTAAACTCACCTTTAAACTTTTCTCACACTGTTGTTGGCAATGGGCTACCGTTCCTCAACTCTTCAGCTTTAACAATTCTTCTTATCCATTTTTC
Source organism: Isotomurus graminis (assembly GCA_034696565.1). Taxonomy (NCBI): domain Eukaryota; kingdom Metazoa; phylum Arthropoda; class Collembola; order Entomobryomorpha; family Isotomidae; genus Isotomurus; species Isotomurus graminis. Next base: position 5,654 of record JAQGAB010000112.1, read on the forward strand.
ATGTAGTCACTCAAAAGTTCCTTCAGCATGAGTAACAACACACAAGTACATGTGCAATTTTCTTCTACACAAGAAATTCGAAAGTAACAAAAGTCGTCTGCTCAGCTGTCTCCACAAGGTATTCAGTATTATTCAGGTATTCAAATATTCCAATGGAAATTGTATCTGAATGTGTGGACAACTATTGTGCATAGAAACTGTCACCACATGTACTTTCTGATGGGTGGTTTTGTGTGTGGGTGTTCTTGTAAATATCAATTGATACTCGATACTGAAGCAAAATTGGAACTTTCCTGAAGTTACCACTCCGTCTTGTATAAGACAAGAGGACTTGCTCTCTCCTAAGATCCCACTGGAGGACTGGAGTCCTCTAATTATCTGCTCACAGATAAGTATGAAAATGCGATAAGATGTTACTTGTTAAAGTAACAGTGTGAGACTGACTCAAGCAGTGTGGTTACCATTGAAGGTAGGAGAGTTAGTTGAATGAATGCATTGAAACTATTGAGAGAGCTCATAAGTAAGTTACTTAGCAGTGTGTAAGGTGTATAAAGTATAAACCACCTCTACTCATTCTTCTACGATGGTTTACCTTACCTGCTTACTAACACTACCAAGTACTTTTGCGTACCTTTTGCATTTGCTTGCAATTGTAGCTCAGGTAAATAGCAATCTGCGGGATGATTGCAGTGCCGACAACAGGGGAGAGACACTCTTGGGGTGCAATTTGAATAACTGATAAATCATCGGTATTTTCTTCGGGCAGATAGATCACATTAGTACATTTGTGTATTTCACGTAATTTGTGCAGCTTTCAACAATCACTTCACCATAGATTATTGTGTGATACAATAAGACAATTGATTAAAAAATATCCGCATAAGTTGAACCAGAGCTGGAATTAGTATTATGAACATAAATAGGGCACATGCATATGGAAATGGAGTAGAAACTACTTACTGGCACGGTCAAAAATAGATCTGAATATTCAACAATCACATTGTGTTAAGAAGGAAGGGACTCACCGTTCATTCGTACGCCAATGGGCAGCAGGGAACTCTTAAAGCACTTTGGTTTAGCATTGCATTTTAGTTGAGATAATTTCCCATGTATTCCCTCACCAACTTGACTTTCAATCACTCATCATTCAACAATGAATGCCATGCATATGATGCATGTCTGCTCAGCCAGCAAGTGCACCTAACAATGGGTAGATTGGGAGGATTGTTGGTAGTGGGTAACATTGATGGCAATAGTAGCCTCTACTATGTACTGCACAACTAAACCTCAATGAAACTTCTCAGTATTCCTCTATCAGCAGTGTTACCAACTACTAATGACGATGACTACTTGTTCTTTAAACTTAAACGGATCCTTCTGCCCCACAGTTCTACGTATTTCTTGATATAACTTTGAATATTGATTAGCTGGATCTCACACCTAAATTGCACATACTGCTTATTGCTTTGCATGTGCATCTACTGCTTTATATACTCACCAACGCCTTACGTGCTTCCATTTTATTGGACTGTCTTTCTATTGAAAATTTTTTAAACAAACAATCTACACACGGAAACAATAACATAGAAATTCCTTAGAATCTCATATGCTTTTGTATACTCGTACACTGGAAACGAATCATGCCTACAACAGAACAGTTAGCACTGCATAATTGATCACCCTAAGCGGGTTTAAATTACTCACGGTGATTCCCAATCAACCAGTTCTACATGAATACGATCGAGTTCCTAATGAAGGCCAGAAGTAATGAAAAAGTAGACTCTGAAAGGGCTAATCATTATCCCGTGGAAGACTATCTGTGTCCCATGAACCTTGGATGCCTGAGATGAACAAGGAATTATAAGTAGGAAGAATAGAAAAGCGGATCTTCTAGAATCTAGACGGATCTCATGAGTACGAGTAATAAATGTAGATACATTTATTACTCGTGTACATGTGGGAACACTCGGGTAGTCCAGCACCAAGAGTAATGAGAGACATATCTGCAGGATGATCTTGCAAACTCCACACTGTATACCTCCTACAACTACCAAGAAGAACAGTGTGCCACCATTAATAATATCCTTCTTCTCTCTTCAAATGACCTACCTTCACCCTTAAATATTACGGTAAGTAAGAGTTAACAGAAAAGAAACCGATGCGATGCGAACAAACAGGAAATCCCACGCTCAAATGGGAACCTGGAATTAATCTGTATCCTTGAGAGTTGAGAGTTTGAGAGTCAATCCTTTGGAATTTCTCAGAAAATGCACCAAGTCACGTTGCCCCTATTAAATTTTTAAATACTAAAATAGCTGAGACTCGGGTGAAATAGCATAAATTACGTTATTACACATACTGCACTGTGATTGCATTTGGTTTCGTAACGTGTACCACATTAAATCCGTTTTGGCTCGTAAATTATCCGTATAATAGAATCATTAATTGTAGAAATAAGGAAGCACCTTGTTTGAAGTTTAATTAGGAAATTCTCACATTAAAACTTTGCTTAAGGGTATGCGACTGTCAAGTTTGCAACCACGTCCACTGCTGGAAGTTATTTACACTTTGTGACTCTTGAGACTTTGATACCAGACTCAACAAACTCTTTGCATAAATCTCAAGTACACAATCATGCAGAGAAGGAAGAGGAATTTGCAGATATTATGCTGAAAGAGACAAATTCACCAAACTTACCTCACGCTCGAGATGATGAGAAGAATGAAAAAACTTGTTAATCATTTCATCGGCGATGTCTGTGTTTAATCTTTAGTTCTGGTCGAGACTCAACTGGAAGTCTGAATGCAATTCTGTACGGGGTCTTTTTTTTGCACACATGCAAAAAATTAAAGGAACTTGCAAAAGATCTCAAAGCACAAAGTAATTACTAAGTTGCCAACAAATCATTAATTTATCGGTCCTTCTCTTACTGAATCTGGACAAAATGAAGAGATTTGTCATGCTATTAATCCAATCATTTCCTGCTACTTTTCTTCTGTGTACTTGCAGTTCCCATTATCCGTGATGGTAACTTTGTAACTTGGAGCAAAAACATTCTTTTCGCAAAGCCCCATGCAGAGTTCCCAAAACTACGTTCGCACTATACATTACTGCATACTTTGTACAATATAACACACAAGCAATCCTTCATTTATTGCAAACTTCCATCGAAAGACTTTTTTATAGGTCCGTTTCTACTTATACTCCTCCATCTCTTCCAAACAATGGAGACACAAGAAAAGAACTATCTGTTCAAGTCAAGATACTTTACATCCACAGATACATGCACTTTACTTCAATTTCATGATTAGCTTAAACACACTCAAGGACAATGGAGAACCAAGTGTAGTTGTATAGAGCAACTTTATAGTGAGTAAATGTCCCAAGCACTTTCGTGTAAGGAATGAATTCCCAGAATTGCAGAAAAACTTGGAGACTAGTAGTACAATGTGAAATGGTTTATATCTCTCCCTCTTCATGACTCATTTATTCACTTCAGTTCCCTAAACACTGTTATTTTATTCGCATGTATTTTACCAGAGCAATATTTATGCAAAATAATAATTGAATCAGATAAAAACAAAGGGTTTCTCTACACTGCTTTTAATTATCACGACTCTTAAGTGGTAGGTATCTACTGTAAAATAATGGCGAGAAAATAAATGGCCGATAAAACAAATAACTTAAAAGCAGACACACGCTGCATGCACATTCAAGCTGTTTGAGAGATCTTTGTTTGTACTAATGGATAAAACTAGTGGTATCTGTGAATGTATAGTTATTCTAAATATTCAGATAATATATAGAGCTACATATTTTATTTTAGATGTGTGTAGAGCGCACGATAAGGCTATTTTCTCATTCCTTAGTAATACGCGAGGGACAAAGGATGGGTAATTTTTTTCGCGTTTTTGTGCAACTATCCAGCATCCCTTGAATAATTCAAGTAAATCTTATGAAACACCAGCAGTAAAGCCATTAGTATGCAGACTTATAACGTAATACAACACAAGAGAATGTTTAATAAGCCATAAAATGCAACGAGCCAAAAACTAAAAGAGACAAACAGTCCCGGCTAATTTATACACCGAGAAGTATAGAACATTTGAAGGAATAAAGGAAAATAACACATAAAAGCCTCCTTTTAATCACTGAGACAAATGACAACTCAACTCGCAGTTGGTTTCAACTGGTACTCTTTTCTCAAGAATTATTTACCCACACGAACATGGGAACAAAGTACAGAGACTGTAGTAAATATTTTCTTGAGTTAATGGATAATTAGCTCAATCATCATTATACTTCCAGTTCATGGCTACGAACCAAACGAAATGGCATGAATGACACAAGACGGAAATTATTTTCTGCTCTATTCAACTTAATCTTGTAACGTACTCATCGTGCTCTAGTAATGTACTCGCACGAATGTGTCACTGTATAGTATCTCCACCCTCGATGCTTTCGACTATGGCATGCACTTATACGAACTAGTACAAGACACATGTCATGCAAAATGCAAAAAATACATCGACTACACAAGATGACTTTCCCTTTTTCCTTAGAAAACTAAGGTCTCGTCTTCCGTCCTCATCATCATGTAAAATGTCTCGTTGAAGGAAGCAGGTTAGAAAAGAAATGAGACAATTCTTCCCATTCCTATTACTTCCAGCAGTTGTCCCGAAGTAAGTACCTATTTCGTAGGTATTCTACCGCCCTAATAATACACCCTACACCTCCGGATATTCCCTCAAGTATGGCAAATCATGCTGTCCAACTCCAACTCTTTGGAAGGAAGAGATACGGACACTCTTCTACATCAAAAGGAAACCCTCACAATACTCCAACTACCCGAAAGTATGTACTAGACGAGCACGAAGAATAAGTCCGGGTGGGTTTTTTATTATAATAGAGTAGCGTGGCAGTCACTGGTGATGGTGGTGGTAGTCCTGGTGGTGTGGAAGAATTTACTCAAGAATCTTCTTCTACTTTCATACTTTCCTCGAAAAGTGAAAGAACGAGTGTGTAGCAAAGGCAACGAGGAGCAGAAGGAGCAAGTCGTGCATGGTTGTACGTATGAGAATGTAACGTACTGTCTTCTGGATGCCCGTCCATTCTCTTCCCCTACGCTAAACTCCACATTCAATGCAATATGCATGGGGGGATGAGAAAGCGAGAGAAAGCAGGTTGGGGTAATGTATACCAGAAATCAATAGCCCCGGAAAGACCATGCGCTTCCACCCGAATTCGGGTAGGGAAAATCCGGAGCGACGCCTGGAGTTTATAAGTCTCTCAGTTGAGAGTGAGAGGACACTTGGTTGACACGCGGGTCACGATTCTAACTTATTACACCCAACTGGGAGTGTCACTTGAACTCAGTATTTGCTTACTAACCCATTGTTATACCCCTCTTAGTCTAATTAACACCCGAATCAATATACTTCCACCAGTCAATCGCCAGCCTCGCAGCATCTTCAAAAGGAACCACACTACACTCATACATCATCCAGAAGAAAGCATCTCTCACAGACTGAAATACCCGGGTGGCAGTAGTGGTGAGCAACAGCCAACTTACTTAGTGTGTGAGTATCTGTATGCTGTAAAGGGATCCTTCATCCACCTCCAGCCGAGACCTGCATAAAACATACATGCAGAATAATACAACGGTTCACACAATTGTAGTCCCCTGTCCTCTCTTTCATTCGACGGATGAGTGGATGAATAAAAAGTGACTTTGAGACATTCAAATTAGATTTACACAAGTTGAATTTATTCGAACAAAAAGTTGCGGGGTCTCGAATTCCTCTATTCAGAGATACACTTACATTCTCGGGGGAAAGTGTCTGCAGTAAGAACTCTCAGTATATATGTTACAACACCAACTACACTCTTTCAACTTGGAAGGATGACTCATCTTTTCTTCTGCATTTATTGTCGTGGATAGAAACAAGTCATACAAGCAGACAAACCAAAAAGTATTGAGTCCGAGTGAACTCCCAAGTTCCTTCAGGGTGGATGCATTTCATGGTGGTTGTGGAGTAGTAAGTACTTTCTCCTATAATGAAATGTGAGAACTTGAAAACACAAGTAGGAAGTAGCACAAGCATTTAAATAAATTCCATACTTTCCACGAACAAGGTTAGTGGCTCTTGGTTATAGGGAAAGTGATTGGTTCCCGTGGACAGTGGACATAAGCCAAATAACTTAAATATTCATGAACTTTCTTCTTCTCCCAACTTTGTCAAGTTGAAGTGTTGGGGAAAGCTATCGAATAATAAATAACATTGCGTGTGAAAATCCAACAAGACGGCCAACTCACATTAACTTTCCTATTGTACTCAAATAATGCTTCATTTCAAGTAAGTTCGAGTTTCAAGTTTATTTTATTGTACACTCTACTCTACCTTTAATTTACATCCCTATGTGGGTGGAAGGGGAAGTGTGTTGAAATGTCCTAAGTACACGGTGCACCAATAACTTTAGTGTTTGTGCACTCTGCAATACTCTGCATTGCATGTAGAAAGTCGTAAGGCAACGAGATTAATAACAATTTTATCGAAAGAACACATGCTACCCGAACTACCCTGGACTTCTGCTCCGTGTGTGTCTTAATAATCTAATTATTAAGTATTGCCTTCTTGTTCTCATTTCTCTCATCTCTCCCTACGTTTGTTCCAAATACTCCCAAGAACAAATTAACTCTTTTAGGAAAGTCAAACTTAATCTCCGCGTAATTAATAACATGCAGAGCACATCTGATTTCATTCCGTAATTCCCCGTAACTTTCGGATAATGAGATCTCATTAAGCTTCACTACACATCTTATAATCTCATTCCTTCCTTTGCCTTGTGTTCTCTTTTAGTTGGCCTCCTGTGCACTTCCCATCTAGACATTCTCTTTACAAAAATCTAATTTCTTATTCCTTGCAAAAACAACTTTCCTATTCATGTCACAAAAGTTTTGGGAATAAAATTGCACCACATGTTGTTCTAGTTCCAAGCAACTTCCTCAACAACTTCTATTCACCTTTTGCCTCTGTGTAATGAAAGAAAACACACTGTGAGCTGAAATCCGAGCCTTCAATTTCGAAGTCACACTTAATACTCTGGGCTTGCATTTCACCCACCTTGCTCTATAAACAGGCTGCGTACATGGATTTTGCAATACTTCAAACTTAGTTTCAAAGAAAGCCTCATAAAGGCAGAGAAAACACGTTTGAGAAGAGACGTGAATATCATTCCATGCCTCTCATAATAAGACTCAAACTCCTTATATATGATAATGCGATCATATATATAGAAGATAGATGTAAATTAAATGCCTCAAGTTAGACTTCCCACAATTCAATTAGGTTGGCATAATCCTATTCTACGTTCACTCCAACTGACTCCCTCTCGTCTTCCTTTTCCTTCGTAAACCGATTCGGGCTTTAAATGTACGACGAATTGAATTAGACCTTCAGGAATTGTATTAAACCAAAGAAGGAACACAGAGCATCATTATTATACTCCAAATTACTTTCTTTGATCCTAGCATCCTCCCATTATTATGTCTTAGGTAGACACACAGAGAAAGTGAATGAAAAGTGAACAAGACACGAAGAGATTTCAATCAGGCAGGGAGATTGTTCTTTCGTTAGCCATTTCCTAACTTTAGAGAAATGGTGATAGAACACACATTGCACATAAAAGAATCCGGCGTTTCCCGACAGAACCGAAATTGAAGTTTTAGTCGAACCAACCACACAGAATACCAAAGGAAGATGAGTTTGAATAGGGTAATCAATTTGCCTTTTCTGTGGGTTTGTGGATTATGACCTTCAATCTCCTTGATTCCTTTTGAGTCCAGGGATACCTCTTCATGCGTCACAGCCTGATGAGTTTATGCAACAACACCGCTTTCTCCGTATAAGAGTATAACTGGCTAATACTCACTCACTCTGGCAATCGGGGATTTCACATAATCCCTTTTCAATTTTGGGTGGATTTTGCAATTCAGTTGTGTATAAGCCTCATGGGTCTTCCTTCAATGGCTTTCATATCTGAAATAAAAATAACTACGTGAATTTCATATGATTCTGCCCTACTTTTATAACAACCATAGCGTGTCTAAAGAAATCGATTACACTGTAATTGTCTACACTTCACTGGGTATTATTGGTTTAATTAATCATTTCTAACGTTCGAAGCTTAATACGCGGAGTAATAACCCGAATTAATTCATCATCTCTCAATGAAGGGTTAGGAAGAGTCTGCTTAATTTCTAACTTTTGTAAGTAGTCTTTCCAAATGTCATTTAATTACATATAGAATTCCTTCCATCCATCTAATTACCTTTAAATTAGCTCAATTACAAATGTCACCATCAAACTTTTTGTTTCTCTTGAGCTTGTCCAGCTTTGTTTGTAACAATGGAACACATCTCAACTTCACAAGTCTATCGGAGCGTGAAGGTTGTCGTGAACTATAACACAGAATATGCTTCAGCTCTCCAAATATCACATCTAATGACGGTCTAATTCTATAGAATTATAGACGTTGAGTAAGACTATGCTACATTCTGACATGAGACATTACACACCAACCAATTGCGTCAGGCACCATACCATTAATCTCCATGAAAAAGTTGGACGCATAAAGTTGGGAAAGAACAAAAAACGCTGTCTTCTTTTTGGGTTCTAGGTACTACCCCACTAGTGTAGTTTTTAGTGTAGCAATACCGGACATAATAATTCTCAAGCCCACTTGTTTAAGATTGACCTTTATGCCAAGACAAGAGAAAGTCCAAGTGGATTGCGAACAAAAGCAAATAAAACACACACAGTAGAAGTTGTACAAGCTACAACAATATAGGAAGAATGCTCTTGCGTATTTCGCATTCTTCCCCACTCCTCAAGTAAATTGCTTATCTCAGAGTTTGCTTTTGAAATGAAATGGCTTTTGTGCTTTCTACTTTCTCTCTAAGAAGAATAAAAGAAACCCCGAATCCTTTTTCTGCCTTTTTGTGCGTGAATAAATTATCACATTCTCGCTCGTGCCTATTCCTTCATTGTGTTCTAGTGTTGAAGGAGAGAGGGATTCCACCTCTAAGGAACATGTCGATGTGTGGTCTCCTTTCTGTACATCATCATCCATCTGTCTCTCTCTCCTCTCCTTACTTTCTCCAGTCAAACTTTTTGAATTGACTTTCACTACAACGGAGGTGGTGGTGGTTAGTTAGTGTCTTTCCTCACACACTCACATATATACTATACATAGTCTACTTCTACACCATCAACCAACTCTCAACTTTCTCGTTCACTTCGTCGTCCAACTTTCTTTTTGGCACACACCCCAATTCTTCTGTCTCATATACTCGATCCACTTTCATTTCATACCCTCAATCATTTAAATTGTAGGGACACACAATACTGTTTACCAACTTTTTCTTTGTGTGCGTCCCACTGTCATTTGACTTGATGATGGAGGAAGAAAGGCAAGTGGATTACAGTAGTTCGTCCAACAACCTGTCAGTTTGATTTAGTTTACCCATTTACATAAAACAAACCCACAGAAGGTATATAATAATAGCAAGCAATAAATGTACGAATAAATGTATGTCATGTCATACACACACAGGGAAAGTGAAAGAAGGGATAAGACGGGCGGAAGAATTTACATGAAGCATATGTGACAACCCAACATGACTCATAAGTTTTATCGATCTCTCTTATGAACCGCGTCAACATTTTAAGCTTCACCACTACCTTTCCTGTCCCTTCAAGTAGTGACTCTCCCATTCTCGCTCTCTCTGTCTTTCGCAATTCGTGTTCAGTGAAAGTCAAATACACCATTAGGTATCAGTATTTATCTAAAAACGAAAGCACAGCCCGATGGCACACACGACTTCATGATGGTGATGATGATGAAGGAGAAAGTAGTCCACATGTACTCGCAATAAAAATCCAGGAGAAAAATGTTCCAATTGAAATACCATTTCGCTTTTCCTGCGCGTGGAAGTTAATAAATAAGTAGGAGGAAAGAAATAGCAAAATAATGAATGTACATAAGCAGTCGCAAACTCACGTGAATGAGTACCGTATAATCCTAGTCACTATATAGTAGGTTAGGTAGTAAGTTAACTCTAAAGAATATAGAAAGCAAACACATAAAGCAATGTGGAAGCTAAGGTAGTTTCCCTTTAATATGCTCATTCTGTCGCCACTGCTCTTTGACTTTGGTTCTCTATGTTCACTGAAGCACACATTTCGCTTTCTTCACTCTACTGCTGACTGCATCACTTGGAAAGCTTACAAACTCGCTCCCCAATTCATTACTGGAAGAAGAAGTGTTAGAATGGGAAATGAAATGGTTTTAGGACAGGAAATATGTTTTGTTTAGTGTGCTCACTCACTCGTACACATTCTCTCTAACTATTAGTCTCTCATTCTGTACTTTCACTACATTACTTCCGTGTACGAATTTATACATATGGCCCCTTCGATTTGTACACACCTGGGTGTATGCTTAAAGGCAACTTACCACCATTCTCTCTCTCTTTCATTAGTCCATTCTTCACTTTTGACTTCTCTGTAAGGTGGGCTTAAGCTTTCAGCTTACAACATTTTGCCATTTACGCTTTGTGCGTGTCCTACCTGCTGGGTCGAGTCTCTTTGTACAAGACAGAACAAATAACCAGGACATAGATCATTTCATACCAAACAGTAGCTTTTGAAATGAACTGCACCAAAGTAGGTTGGGCACGTACACCAATGTTCCTTTTATATCTACAGTTCTGCAGTCATGTTCACTTTCTCTCGTATCTTTCATGAATAGAGTGATTTGTTTGTGACAAGCTTTGCACAAAACAACCTTTACGATAGGAATGGAGTGAGTCAAAAGAGAGAGTGTGTGTGTAACACCCTGTATTATTATTATTGTTATACTTTTGAGCTTTTACCCGAAGGACAGAGTAGCAAGTCCTAAGCAATCCATACTCTCTGTAACCCTGTATTTCACACTACACACTCCATGCACATACACACTGCATATAGTGTGATTGGATTTGGTGAAAGTGTTCTCTCCCTGTGTTTATGAGAGTGTGAGAATGGAATAAAGTCGGATGGAATTCCCATATCGTGCATCTGTTCTGGGGGATTTATTGCTTTCTCTCGTTCTTTCCAAAACCCACAGTACCACTCGTTCATACGTATAAGTATGACCACCACTACCTTCTTCTTCTTACTTACACTCAGTACACCATGCCAAACTATTCCCTAGCTACTCAGTTCATCCTCCATATTTATTTATGATTTATCTCAAAGTGAAATAGCACTCAGAGTTATTACACTCTGCTTTTTCCTGTTTCCGATTGAACGTCCTACTTTCACCTTTTACTTTTAAGCAATAATTCACCCTCAACCAGTACACACGAAGCGCAATTGCTTTTTAGTCAAGATGTGTGTGAGTATAATGTACTCAAACAAATATAGATTTTTCACTCTCTGAGGTATTCTCTCCCAGTTATGATTTTCTTTTTACAACAACATACAAGACTATGGGGTATTATGTACAGGGATTTCAAAAGTCATTCAAAAGCAATGGATAAACAGGCTTTATCTAAATCCTCCGGAAAAGCACATAATGGCCAGGGTGGGACAGGAAGGAGTTTTATTTTTGAGCTAAAGATTAATCATAATCATAAGTATGGCATGGTAGATAAAGCAAAGCCAGCGAAAGTGCTTACAACTCTCCAGCAGAGGATAAAGGTTACAAAACACATATATGTATACGTATGTGTACCTCACTACCAGTCAGTTAAGTAAGATAAGCACGAATACACAAGGAGTCATGAAAGTTGTCGTCGTCATCATAGGCAGTTCGGACTGCTCTTGCTTCATTTCTTCCTCTCCCTTTCCCATTAAAAATCTTCAAAAAGCTTTTCTACCACGTAATAATAGGTACACGCACACATACACATCCAAAAACTGGTTTGATCCTTCCTCCAATTGGGACATTAATACAATAACGAATAACCATATTCACACACACATACATATATGACATATATATACAGGTCGTGATGTCGTGAAGGATCTAAAGCCCTAGCAAACTTTTCCCTGAGCTGTTTCCTCCACACACTTTGTGTGTGGTACAGCAATGTTTGCTTCTTTATTGTTGCAAGTAGTCATTGGAAAAAGTAATTTGTCCCATATTTGGACCATTATTTCATCTCCCCGCGGAGCCTCTTCTGTAGATTCTTCACTCTTTATTTTACTGCTTTCTTCCTTCACTATATTCTTTTAGTATGTGTCTAGTATGTTATGTAGTATGTACTTGTTGTACTTTCAGAGTATGAGGCCAAGTGTTACAATTGGTAGGTGCCATGTACATATAGGTGCTTTTACTTTTTAGAGTCAAGATCGTATCTCAATCCTTATCCTGCGTGTCTCTGCTGTCTCTTTTCTGTAAGCCTTATCCCAGTGGCAGACAACCTACTCGTGATACTCGTGAAATTTCATTTCTGTGAGCGAGAGAGCTCTTGTTCCACTTCCTTGCAGAGGAAGATAAGAGCCGTTTACGTGGAATTAACTGTTCCTGAGTGGACCATTGCGTTATTGGCTCCTTGAGACAACTCCTTGTAATAGTAGTCGTAGGATTACCAAAGTAAAAACTGATACGCTTGTATTTGTACATACACTGAGCTAAAGTTAGGTAATGCGGGCGTGGTAGTACTTGCTAGTACAAACACTTAAGGGCCTCAACAAGTTCTTTGTCCGTTTAATTACCCTCACAACTCCGGGTGAAAGTGCACCTGTGGCTACTTTATTGGATTACAAGAACACTTATCGTCTTTCTCCCTTCGTTACTCTACACCCTTATCATCTTATCTAGTAGACAAGTAAGTGAAAGAAAGACTAAGTAATCCATACATCTCATCCGGGCCTTCAGCTTACCATCTCCATCACCACCACCACTTGAGAAATCAAGGAGCCAGCCAGCTTAAAGCTTAGTGGACCAACTCTACCTAATACCTATACCTACCATCATCTTCTCCACTGGGCAGTTGGGATCCCAGCAGACCTTCCATAAATCACAAGGGATTCGGCGTGATTTCGATTTTGAATAGGAGTAAGGTATTTGACCTCGTTGTTCTGAACTAGTCTGTTGTGTAGTTCCGGGCTTCCTTGAAAAACGAAACTGCAAGAGAGCCAGGGAACCTCCAATAATAGACAAATACGAGAGACCTGAAAAAGGGAAAAGAGGAAAGCAAAAGGAAAAGAATCCGAAATTGGAATGTCAATTGTAGGAAAGAAATGCCCGAATTCGGAGTCGTAAATTGAGAAGAATGGTTCAACTGCCCACTCACCCTTCGGAGACTTGTTTTATGAGCCCTTCTTCTTCTTCTGTGGATTCCTCGTCCTTACTTGACATGGTTCTTTATTGTAACTGCTGCTCCCTGCTCCTTACACAACACATCGTCTATGCCATACCCACCCGGGTTCTCTCTTTCGTTATCCGGAGGGGTTAACTTTTACCTGGATAACAACCACCTCACTTCACTCTTTCAGTACCTTCAAGAACAAGTCTTAAGAATAAGTAGAATGGCCAACTCTCCTACGATACTCTCTGCGTGTATACCTAAACCGTCTCTACATCTCTGTTGTTCCCTGCTAGTCTGAGTTTCCCATAAATGTCTTATCTTTCCTTCCAACTCTCATTTCCTTCATTTGTTTTCTCCGTCTTAAAGAAACTCCGTATTCTTTGTGCTTTCACTACTTTCTACTTTCCATCTCTAAAGACACACATACACATACATATACACATCACTTTAGCAATTCAACTATTCTACTAGAACAGTTCTAGATTGCTAGAGTAATACTTGGCTACATACAGCGAAGAGCACGACGTCTCATATTGTGCTCCTGGCATGGCACTTCAAATCGTGTATCTTCTTTCTAAATGGCATTACTTGGAAAGAACGCTTGTCATAAGATCCATTAAACTTCCTCAAAGAACAGTTTGTAATGGAGTTGCTGAACAAACACCACTACATTGCTATTTCAGTCTATTCGAATGAAGGGTACTTAGTACTCTCTGAATTTCCACTCTACTTCTTTTTCCCTGTGTTTTTTCATCTTGTTATTTTTATATATCATTCGCCGTTTCGCTTTCCTCTCCTGTCCAAGAGGTAGTCAAATGAATTTCATGTTGACGAGTGAGTATATTACATGCATGCTGCTAAAAACAACTCAAACGATCTATTCCCATTAGTGTTTCCAACATACTCCACATTCAACATCTCTGGACATCCTCTGTTGTTAGTAATACTGCGTAGCCAACTCTTCTGTGTTGTTTCCTTTACTACCAAGCAGCTTATACAACTTAACACAACATTGATCTCAAACTTGCCCACACGTTACGGGAGAAAGTATACAAACTATCCCAACCCATTGTGCATTGTACTCCCGTTTCGCTTAGAGGGAAATTTCACGGTCATAAACTTTTTCAGACTTAGCAAAACATGTAACGGGACGGGGAGAGCATTTCTTTAATTACGACTTTCATTTTAGTATGCATGGCCTAGTTTAGTTAGTTTTTGGCGTGGAGAAAGTAGCCCACGTAGGAAGGGATTCTGCTGTGTCTCTGTACTCTGTGGGTAGTTGTGGGCTTTGGGTAGAAAGAGAGTTAATATATAAGGAAGGGTGAAAGAAACAGACGCCTGAGTTTATAGCAGTAGACACTTTTACGGACACGAGTGAATGAAGAAAGATGCAAGGCTAGCGAAAGGCAACAAGGGAAGGGAGGAAATGACTGTGATGGGGTTCACGATGATGATGATGACTCAGATGAGATTGGATGGTCGAATAGCACTGCGCTTAGTCTGTGTCATGTCCACTCTGAACGCAATTAAGGTCAATTTAGGAAAGAGATCGCACAAAATAAAATGGCTCTTCGACTTTTCTCTCTCTCTATCTCTTTCAACCACTACGATTTTCTACTTACTCTGACTGTATAATAAGTAGTGGTCATGTACTCAAAGGAATAGAGATGAACACCAGATTCCCTATATACCAGTAGTCTGTTAGTTTAGTGGTGTCTGCTTTTACACAGAAATTTAGTTCATTCAATCCAACTAACTCAGACTACCTAAACTTTACAAGATCCCATATGCAGCTCATCCAACATCAAAACTTCTCGAATATGAATCATCATCTCCCTTCATAACTCTCATGTTTTACGGGCCAATGAAAAGAGCTGAAAAGTTCAATCGACAGAGCTAAAACTTTTTATGCCTGAGTAAAAAAACTACTTATTAATCCATTCTGCTGGAAACTTAAAAGGAAATGTGTGAAGGATACGGGGAAAACACGCAGGAAATCGGATTACTCGGAGACTTCCGATACACCCGGTCTTTCTTCATCTAATCTCCTTCAAGGAGACTCTTCGATGTGTGAGATTTTGTGTTTTGTGTGGATTGTCGGATATTCGGATTGTGGCTCTCTAGAGCTTCTTCTCTCTCCACATGTCTTTCCCCACCGTGTGTCTCTCTCCGACTTTACAAAGCTTATCTACTATACAATATATTTATGTATATATCTTATACATGCCTTGTATCCACACACCCTGAGAAGCATCACACATACTTTGTAATCTTATACTGTACTCAAGAACCTTAACGCAAACTTTTTTCAATCTAAATACCGGATTTTTTGCCCGTTACCAGCTGACGGGTCTCACACTCTCTAATACTCTCACATCTTGTACAAAATGCCCGAATTTGCTACTCCACAATCCGACTTCCCTCATAAGACCTTCCACTCCAGAGGAAATCCATTAAAATCTTATTTGCACGCTGAACAACGACGCTTTTCAAGTCTCTCTCTCTTGTTCCTCACACATAACTTGATTTGACTTTTCGATCTCACAGTTTATTTACACAAGAGTAGTTTTCCAGTTTTTAAGTGTTAAGTTGTCTACCACTTCTCTTTTAACGTCTGGAGATTCGAGAGATACTGTCGGGTAGTAGTATCGACAGTCTTAAAATCTGTTAGCACCCAAAGTCCCAAACCGCCATAAAGCTTTGCCTACTTGTTGAAAGCCATCAGTATGGATCTCCTGATACTCAGTATTATTATCATTAGCATGTTAGCCTGTCTCATGCTTGGGCTTTACTGGCTGGTACTTAAGGAATATTGTTACAATAAGACGCTTAGTGCTGCCGAAGACTTGGAACCAGTTGAAGTCCAATCGTCCTGAGGAAATGAACATACACACACTCAGATATCCAAAATCCCAAAATCTCATTTCTTTCATTCCCTTTCTCCACCGCTTAACTTTCTACATCCGCAAACTTCCAGTGATTTCTATTTGAGTAAACTCCCCATAAACGCAATTATGGAAACTCTTCGAACTACAAAATCTCATTTCTCCGTCCATTCGGCTGATCTCATTTTAAGTGTAACATTTTCATTCGGTATGCTTCCACTTTACTCAACTCTACCACAACAATAGTCAATAAGTACAATTCTTACATCCAATTTACAATCTCTGAAAGTCCCATTTATCCAATAACGCAACCGTGCTTTCGAACTTACTTCCAATCATCCAATTTAACCATTTCATTTGTACTCTTGTGCTAACGGCTATGCCATAATTTCTTATGTATTTTTCAGAAGGGGAAAATGTTGGTTCAGGGCTGCCCAAACAGAAATCAACTTCAGCAATCAACTGAAGCTGTGAATAATTCAGCATCTTCTTATTCACACACCGATTCTAATCAAAGGTATAATATTTGCAGTAGTCTTTCCCTTATCATTCGTTTGCACGTTTATTTGTTTCGCTCTAACTACTAATACACTTTCACCTTCACATAAAACTCAGTCCCTGCACTTTCTCCAAAATTGACTACCCATGTCACTATTAACCCTAAAAACCGATTCTGCCATTTCCATTGGTTGTCCAGAATTTGTCCTTCATATTTTCGACTCAGTGCCAAGAATGAAGCACGTAACCGACCTTTACTACTAAACTTACAGCCTTATGAAAAATGCACCTACTCTTTTGAAGTCTCCAGGGACTTCCATCAATTCAATACGATTTCATATCACGAGTTTTTCTCTATTTTCCAGTGTCACTCGATTACCTGAGACATCATCGAACAACACACCCACCACAATCACCACCGGATCCACCTTGTCTTCAGAGGTCCTCATTCGAACCACTTTTTCCACTCCAATTCCCCCAGTATTAACCTCCAGTGCTGCAGCTGCTACAAGTCACCACCATCCATATTCACAGCACGAGAACCTTACGAGCAGTTCTTTAAGCGACTCAGTAAATAACAATACAACAACTACCACAAAACTCGGTGCGGCTATATCTGGTTCCTCGTCTGAAACCACTGCACCAATCTCTAACAATCCTCCCGCAAGATATATTCCGTCAAGTGGAAATGCGAACATTATTTCCACCCGAGCAGGGAAAGTGACGGGAGACGACCTCTTAGAAAATTCAATCTTAAGCGAATTTGATCTAGTAGCCAGTATAACCAACAAAGTTGGTGAAGAGGACGCTTCTATAACTTCTACTGGTTCTGGTGAGGGTAACCAAATTACACCTACAGGCTACATTACTAGCTCTCCACGTCCTGGACCACTTTCGACTGGAACCTTCGAGTCATCTCATTATCACGCCCAAGGACACACTCCTCCTGCTACTTCTTCCGCTTCACTCGTTCATAGCCAAAGTGTATCTCAATTCCCCACGAAGAAGGTTCCTTCAGACGCTTACTTATCTTCTGTGCGACCGGACATGCTAAAGAACACTAATATGCCGATGGGAAGACAGACTCCGATTTCTGCTCCCAACACTCCCGAGTCCCTCAGGAGGCAGCATCTTCAGAATACCATTGCTCGTGGAGGAAGAGGTGGACAAATGGACCCGATAATGACAACCTCACTTCACGCTCCAGCAGATAAGCGAGAAAAGATGGAGTACAATCAGATGATGCGATCCTTGTCAGAGAGAGAAGGCCGACCATTGTCTTACCACGGACGGTCAGGCTCCGTTTGCTACGAACATCTTCCCCCTGGGAGCATCGGATCTGGAGGAGTCAATGGAGGAGGAGGTGGTGGAAGTGGAGTAGTTAGCAAGAGACACATCATGAGTTCCGGAACAAGAAGTAGGAAAGAGTCAGTCCTCCTTAATCGACGATCCATGCCGGGACCTTATCTCGAAAATCGCTACAGAGATAAGTTTGGTGAGATTTAGTACTTCCATTCCTGTCACCCACAGACATTCCTTGGAGGCATTTATCAAAATTTATTCTTCATGCTCTAGATGTATCTGATCTGGACACCAACCTACCTCGCATTGATCTCGAAGCCATTGAGACTCATTTACGGCAAGCACGTGAGGAAGAAAGAAAGGTAAGAGACTCCCATTTCATCTGCACTTCAAGACATACTTTATCTCTGTAGGTAATAATAGAATAAAATAAAAACTCGTGCTTGTAGAAGCACATCTGTATCCCCTTAATAGCTTGGAATGTACAAAGATAACATACAAAAGAGTGTCAAGGATTTATCACGCAGAAGAATTCTTCAAGCGGAGGAGTGTTTTTACACTATTAACAAAATTGTCTCAAGAGTAGGTAAATGTGTTTTTTACAGTCACAGCTTGGAGGTGTACACACACTTAGCAAGAATGTAATACTAATAAGATGTGTAAGGGGAAAGAATACGAAGATCCTTCTAAAATATAAAGCTATTCTGTGTGAGATTCATTTGAAAAGATGAGCAAAGTGTGTACCACCGAAGCCGACGATCTTTTACAATGCACTTGTATTGTTGTGGTAGTCTAGGCAGATGCAACTTCCATACTTTTCCTTCCACTTGGTTACTTAAGTAAGATTTACATTCATTATTCGGATGTACGAATTCACGGTCTATTACTCGTCCATCCAATTTCCACCTCATGAAGCAAAATTACTTTGCAACCACAATGCGAAATGCTCTTCCACTGCCATCGCTAGCAGAAGAGTTCGTCGAACAGGAGACTTTCCACTTGCTGCGTTTGCAATATCCCAAAGTCTTGTCACTTTATATTTTGCAGTTTAAAGTGAACATCCAAATAACCATAAGAAATAAAGTTAAATTGTACGTGTACTGTGTACACCCCCAGCTAAAACACAGGGGCATAGAAGTTCACATATTCTACAGTTCTTCTTCAACTCTCAGGCATTTTTATTATTAAAGTCTTACACAAAAGGGAAGCTTCACGAGTTCTTTTATTCCACCAGAAAAACCATCATAAGCTTTTAACAATACAGGCAGAACTATACTACCCATAGCTGCTACTGAAATACTGCAGAAGCAGAAGGAAATCTAGAAGAAGCGCTTGTCTCAGTTTAATACTCCACATAAGGTACTCTGAATTGCATTTCTTATTCAAAGACTTTTGTGCAGGATTAAATAGGATTTAAATTTACAGAGTAATTCAATTAAACTTGACAACCAAAGAGTTCACACGTGAAAGCACAGCTCTTAACTGTAGTGAAGTACGTGTGTGTGTGAAGTGTGCACCACTACCAGAGTTTTAAGTTGACAGTTGTAGTTTCACTAGTTGATGTGTGGTTAAAACTTTTACTCCTCTAAAACTAAACTCTCTTAAAAAGTTCTCAGTTCATTACTCGTATTCTACACGGAGTAAAAATGTTTATGAGATATAATTTAGACGACAAGTATCGTCATTACAAAAAGGACTCGAGGTTTGTAATGGATTTGTACACCATTACTTACGACACTCACGAGAAACTTGAGAATCTCCCTGAAATCCATGACATTCACAAGGTAATACAATTAAGTGGTGTGCACAGTATTTTGTCTCCTACGACTTCTTATACAATAAATTGTTATCGCACACAGTCTTAAGTGAATACTTAACACTTAATTGACCGATTATCACCTCCCGACTAGACTGTAGAATCGCATTAAATCGCATAATAGTGCACAGACAATACAGACATTTTCTGCACTTTCATTAGCTCCTTTCATGTGTCATAAATTCGATACACACTGACATTCATACTTCTGCATGAGTAGACTCCCATAATGCATACGATGACGTGAGATTGCAGTGAGTGAATGGTGAATGTGATCTCCTTTGCAAACAGAATAGAGTTTGTACAAAGAGTGAATTCACTTTCATCTGGATACTTCTCTGGTTGTTCCTTAAGGCATTCTTCTAACCCAACACGGATTTCCATTGTTAGTTGAGGCAGGTTTAGTCCGTAATAAGTGTATAGGTAGGTAGGTGCATATCACATATGAGTCCCCACACTTAAGCCAATGCAACACAGGATAATGCATGGCCGCGAGTAGCGCTAAAAACACGTCTAGTAAAAATTCCATTCTCGGACTAATCTCTACTTAATCCACCCACACTGTGGTGTAAGTCTGTCTGTGTCCTCTCAGACACATCAGACTCGTCCACTCATCTGTGTTCAAATTATCGACGAACTTCTTATTACATTACCATCATCAAATCACCCATGTCATTTAACCCAGTCAAACATCTCAACGAGTTTATCTCAAGTCACAAGTCACAGAAATGTCACGTTGTCTTTCTATCTTTACTTGTACTGCGGAAGAAAACAGCTTCACTTCACACAGTTCGCATAATATTTTAGGTCTCCAATAAAACCAAGTTTACACTAGACATGTTCAGTTCAGTTATTAATTCCATAAAATACCAAACCGAAAGACTGAAAGAGACTTTAACCTTAGGGAACAATAGCAATAGGCATAATGGCTCCAGTAACACAGTGCCCAGGGGTGATACCAACAGTAACAGTTATGTTAGGAAGGTTACCAATAATAGCGGAGGTGGAAACGGTGTCCACTCTTCGAAAAGCATTAAAGAAAGCTTATCTTTTTCAAGACTGAGGGATAATGTGGTTCAAACTTCTTCATTACTAAGGGATAGCATAGTAGGGAACATTTTACCTAAGGAAACTTCTCAGGGAACTAATAATGGAACAAGTACCGGTCGTAATGTTAACCAAGTGCCAAAAATGACAGAGCTGAAAAGTCTTGGTGGTGGTGATGGTAGACATAAAGTTAGTAAGGATATTATTACCACCACTAGCAGGTCTCATAATAAATGTGATACTAGAAGGAAAATGAAGGCAAGAGGTCAGAGATTAACAAGCAATCAAGTAATGGGTTATTCCACCACAAGTACCTTAATAAACGACCCTCTTCTTCCAAGTTATTATACGAACGGAGGAGATGAGGAAGGGAAAATAATAAGAGAGGAATTAAGTAGATACTCCTCCTCGGAGTCTGAGTTCTCCGAAGATGAAGCAAGTGTAGGTGACAAGTTCACTAGAGCTGTCACCGGAATCGGATACAGAGCCAGCAAAGTAATTTCCCTTTTATAAAGTGTCTTCATATCTTCCACAAATGAATTCATTACTTTGAGTGGAAATGCTTTAGTTCGTAAATGTACTCTCTCTCAGAACCTGTCAACTTAAACTTTCATACTTTATCATTTACAGAGACGCTCCGATCGCGAAGAGATTCGCCGTCGTCTCGCCCTCGAGTCCGATGAGATGAATGATCAGCTAAAACCACGCAAAAATTTACATTCCCGACTTCAGTCAAGTAAGTTTCCGTGTGCTAAATTTCCCTATACATGAATCACAAGTGTACATACACATTTTAAGTTTTTATCGTTCTATGTGTCACCTCCACCTTTTCAAAATAAAACTCACTGTCATTCTTATTGCATCTTGTTATGTACACACACATAAGAGACTGTAAATATGATTTCCAATTCCAAGATTTCTGCTCCACGCGATTACAGCAAAGAATGTATGCTTATCAGTTGCCCGTCACACAATGAATCTCACAGTTTCATTTGAATTTCAAAAACATCACGCAGACACAATTCATACACTCCCCTGTAGTTAATATTTATGTACATGAATGAATAAGAATGATAAGCATTATGTTTAAAGCTTTTTTGAACTGTTTAATTTACTTTTGCTGCACTGATTGACTTCAGGTATGAATCTCCAAATTTGTTTCATGAACGAAACAGCATCGGATAGCGAGTCTCCAAATTCAGACACTGAGATCAAAGGGCAACAGCCACAGCCTGCTAGTCTTCCCTGTGTCAAAGTAAGCTCGTTAAATATTTACATTTTAATCACCTACTCCTGAGTGTTTGATGGTTACACAAGATTGTAATATCTTCCACAGGCTCAAACACATGATAACGAAGGAGCAGGAATGCCATCGTCAGAAGACTTTTTTGCCCGTCAAGGAAGACTTCAAGCAGAGGCAAGACAGGCCCTGGCTCAAGCCAAGGAAATGGCAAGACTGCAAATGACACAGGTTGACAAACATGAAATTTCTGGGAATGATGTTGCAGAAAATGATTCCAGGTACTAATTTGCACATTCCTTCTAGGAGAGGGATAAGCGATCTCAGTCACCCATAACTGTAATGGTTCGGAATTCTCTGGAGAAAGTGGGTGTAGGCTTACCACCAGACAGACGAAGAGTTAGTCGACAACTTCTCACTGAAATGAATGTGGCTCAGCTTCAAGTCATTGTCAATGATCTTCACTCACATATCGAGAGTAAGTAGCTACTCATAAACACTAAACAAAAGGTCTGCATGGTTCTGAATGAATTAGCTTACATCTCTACCTTCTTCTCCCCCTGTAAATACAGAATTGAACGAAACTCTTGTGTCAATGTTACTGGAGAGAGATGATTTGCATATGGAGCAAGACTCCATGCTCGTCGATATTGAAGACTTGACCAGATACTTGTAAGTCTTTAGAATGAAACACTTCCATTGTTATAATAAACCCATTCTAACTTCCAGCCCATTCTAATTTCCAGAGCTGCCAAATATAATTCGCCTCACCAATCGTTGCCATTAATTTCTGCCTCCCAATCTCTCCTAGGAAAAAAGTGAAACGAGCATGCTGAATTATACATTTACTCGTAAAACCTGTCTCTTAAACATACCCGTAATCATACTTTATAGTATAGTGAGTGACAATTAAATCGTTGCAATCAGCAAAAATCGCAAGAGACTTAGACCTTAGACGTGTAGCTTTTCGAGTCATCAGTGTAAATCTTAAACTTACATAACGCAACCTGCTCAGCCTGATAAAAGAGCAGGGACACATGAAAAGCTTTAATACAAACCTCCATCAACTTCATCAATCGCTGGTTGTGTTTATTCTCTCATTCTCTGATTTTTAAACTGAGAGTCCCCTTTACCTTTTTAGAGAAAAATAGAGAAGGTAAAAATGCCTTAAGTTCCTCCCATACCCCATATTGAGTCTACGAGCCTCAAACGGTGTTTCAGTTACCAAAAAATTCCGTTAAGGGGAAACCTCCGCATAAAATTGTGAATGTCGCTTTCTACTCAACATAATAACCTAAACATATATTCGTACCTTAATTTATCATAATCACCCCAATGCAATGAAACTGGCTAGAACTTAAGAAAGTTAAACCCTTCATCCTAACTGCTATATTAAGCAGTTACAACAGTGTACTTCATCAACCTGGCAAATCCAGTAAACGAGCCGGTTGAAAAGTATTTTAGGCAGAGACACAACTATTTTGCCATAAACCTAAATTGATGCTACGTACGACTAAATTATTCCAAAATCGGCTGCGCCTCTTTATCGTGTAGAAGAAATGATTCGCTTATTGATACACGCATTGTAAATTGAATTATATGTAACATACAACCAAATGTGCTTCTTCAAAATGTTGCGGATTTTCAATTTCAGAGTATTTGTAATGTTATCGCAAAAATGTACAATTCCTTGTATTCAAGACAAAAGCAACCTTCATGGCAGTACCTACTTAATTAGTCAATTGTATAACTGAGTATTTGTATTGTCAATTTAGAGTGCTACTTATGCCTACGAATATTATTCTGTTTCATTCATTGTTCTACACACACCCGATTGTCTACGTTTTTTAAGTAAATACAAGAATAATTCTAACTATTCATATACACACTATTTAAATATGATATGGTAGTAACCTATTAATACAAATGATGAGTGCATAAGTCGAAACATGTAATCCCATTATTATGTACAGCTATTCGACGTACTTTTAAAGAAACTCCCTTCTGTACTCAAAGTAACAAGGATATATTACAGATTACAGTACCTTTAAATATAGTTGCTTGCAAATATTAATCTCCGTGAATATCTGAACTACATTCTCATACTATTAAAACAAAATCCAGTGTCAAGAGATATGTGAACGAGTGTGTGTTTTGAAGTGTCTGTTCTAAAACTATGGATTTGGTAATAATATGTGGAGACAGTGGAGATGAAATGAATAAATCATTTACAGAATGTATACATTATTAGTTTTATTTGCATTGTCAATGTCTTTTTCATACCACTGAATTTGGGTACCATGTACCAATGAAAGGTAAAATACATTGCTGCTGTTTTTCTATCAAAATTACCACATAATTTATGGTGCATTCCTGGATGGCTTTTTAGAAAGGACTTCATTGCTTTTCAGGATCTCTTAAACCCTTCCAACCTAGCCACTTAGGTCGTTTTATTAATAAACCCTTCAGTCCTGTAAAAAATACAGCTAAGACACTAGAAGTACACACATATATAAGTAGACCCCTCAGCACATCGGCTTGAATTCAGTCCTAAACGGTCTGCATTTCCGTGAAAACGCCTCTGAATGTTAACATGCAACAAATTGGCGTCTGACGCTATAACAAACTTGTTGGTGAGAGGCTTTTGGTAGTTTAGGTTCACTCTTGGAGCCCGTTTCTTGTGTTGGACCTGTTGTAGTGAACTCATTTCATGTTGGGCAGGTATGAAACAAGGAATATCTCTCCCACATATAAGTTGAAGTATTTATCAACTAAACTAATTCCCAGATTCCCACAGAATTATTAAAGAACCAATTGAAGCTGATAAAAATCAATGCGGTGAAGTTTAAGTAATCATCTGTTTTATTAGATAAAAGACAGAAATGATCCTGGAAATTATAAATTCACTGGTGATTTGCACATTGGGATATCTATTTTGGAAATCATGGAAGAGCAATCGTATACTTTCCAGTATGCCAGGTCCCAAGAAATGGCCTTTGGTTGGCAATGGGTTGGACTTCTTAGAAGGTCCAGAACGTAAGTAATCATCATTTTCAGTTCTCAAACTCCGTTATGAACAACATTTTCTGTCTCTAATAATGTGTCATTATTTAACAGATATGACAAGGATTGGTAATCAGTATATTGCAAAGTATGGAAGAAGGATACGAATTAACTTGGGACTCTCAGCTTTAGTTTTCATTGTCAATGCGAATGATGCTGAGGTTAAAGGCCGTTTTTAGCTTGTCTTATTTTACCGCAGAATTATGTCTAATTAAGCTACTCGTCTTTTGCTTATTAAAACAGAAAATCTTAACCTCACAGAAGGCTTTGGACAAATCTCCAGAGTACGAAATGATCGAAGCTTGGCTTGGCACTGGTATATTGACTTCCAAAGGTTTGTTTTTGATTTCAATAGTTTGTGGATTTGTATTCCTCTAATTAATACTTAACAATTTTGTAGCTGTAAAGTGGCGTGGAAGGAGGAAACTAATTAACAATGCGTTTCATTTCAAACTCATGGAGAATTTTGTTCCAATAATAAACGAGCAGTCTCAAACCCTCATCCATGTTTTACAGCCGTTAGCAGACGCCTCAAACTTTGACGTAGCTCCGCTCATTACTAACGCTGGATTAGATATTATCTGTGGTAATAAAACTACTTTTAAACCAAAAGGTTTTTATGTATTTGAAGTTCAAGTGATCAATGCTGGAGCTTTGAATTTCTTAGAAACTGCGATGGGATGCAAAATCCAAGCTCAACAGAATAGTTCACTGTATTCAGACTATATCAACGCTGTTCACCAGTAAGCGGATCAAAATTTGTTCTTCGAGAAATAATGTATGATAATAGCAATAGCACTTGTGACATGAAATGGAAATTAATCTGTATAACTGTAGAGAAACTGAGCTTTACATCAAAAGAGTTTTTCAGCCATGGCTTCATCCAGAATTGGTGTGGAAGTTTTCTCCGTCAGGACACGAAGAGGCACGATTAATTCAAATACTTCATGGATTCACGGAAAGGGTTAAGTGCATGATGCATTTAAATGTTTCCATCATCCTGGTTACGTCGAAATTGACACACTGTTTAAAACCGTTCTCCGTAGGTCATTAAGGAAAGGAAAGATTCACGAAATCAGATGACCTCCTCAAGCGTAACTCCAGAAGGTAAAGCAAAGTACAGAGCTGCTGTGCTGCTAATTACAAACAAGATAGTGATCTGATTCCATGATACAATGATGATGTTGTTTGTAGGATCAGGGAGATCTGCATTTCTTGATTCGTTATTGGATTTGCAAGACAAGGATCCTGAAGCCCTCACTGACAAAGATTTGCGCGAAGAAGTGGACACATTCATGTTCGCAGTAAGACAAGATATTATAATATTCGCTTTAAGTATATTTGTTAATGTGGGTAAGTAATTATTGTATTTTGTGTTTTGTGAAGGGCCACGATACATCTGCAGTGAATATATGTTGGGTGCTCCTCCTCCTTGGAAGTCATCCAGAACATCAGACACGAGTAGTCAGCGAACTAAACAGTATTTTTGGATCAGATAGGACTCGTCCAATTCAGATGGAGGATCTGCGTCATATGGAATACTTGGATTTATGTATCAAGGAATCACTTCGATTATTTCCTAGTGTTCCAAGTATTGTTAGACATATCACTAGTCCGGTAAAGCTCGGTAAGTGTTCCTCATTTTAAGCAGTACTCATATGAAAGTGGACACTTAATTCACCGAAGTATATATAAGTTGTTTATCACCGTGGTCTTAATTAGATGAAGAGACCATCCTACCTGCTGGAGTCTCGGCGTGGATATATCTGCAAGGGCTTCATCGGGACCCTAAGGAATTTGACTCTCCAAATGAGTTTATTCCGGAAAGATTCACTCCCGAGAACTCTGTGGGAAGACATCCATACGCTTACATTCCTTTTTCCGCTGGACCTAGAAACTGTTTAGGTAAAACATAAATACACAATGGAGTTTTCTCGTAAAACGTGTAGTCGCAGATATTAATACGTTCATCCCTCAGGTCAAAAGTTTGCTATGATAATTGAAAAGATCATTCTTGCGGACATTCTTCGAAATTATCAAGTGGAAGCTGTTGATCGATGGAACAAAGTTAAACTTCTCACTGCAGTCGTTCTGAGACCAAAGGATGGAGTCCGTGTTCGCTTACTCCCACGACCGTAGCCCACGTCGAAACGCTTAAAAACATACAAACTGAACGCTGGAATCAACACTTCATTTCAGCAGACGTGATGGTATGGGATTTGTGAAGTCGCTTGAGCTCAGGAATACAAATCTTTATTTACTCTAATAATATATGCTACATGTGGTAATCTGTTTATCCTTCACTTTAGGAGTTTTCATTGGAGTTAAATTCGGGATTAATTATGTTATGTATATGTTGTCTTGTTTTACCGTCTTATGCTTTGTACACACGATCCAGAAAGATCAATGAAATTACTATAAATTATTTTAACATACAATTATCTCCTCTAATATTTAAACCAGATTCTTACGCAGGACACTTTCCACTTAATTTTGTTTTGGAAACGCTGGTTGATCGCCGTTTTGATTGTAATGAATAAAGTATTAACGATATCGCAATTCCTTTCATTTACAAAACTTATTTTGTCTGATTAAAACATACATACACCATATTATTTGGCTTTTCAACACTCTCAAACCCCTGACGCATCCGTGGAACCCGTCTTCTGATGTGATTTGAAATAGTGTGTCCGGCATCTGCTGTCAGTCTCAAATGCTCATAAGGAGTATGACTGCACTTTTCAGAAATCGACGAATGTTGTCATTTAGAGATCGAAGCTGAATTACTAGTTTATAAAAATCATGCAGACACGAAAACATGGGAATGAAAGTTATCAATAACGCTTTACAGCAATATTGAGAATCAATAAAGTTTCATGGAGAATGACCGGCCAATTCATCAGGGTTAAATACTATGCTACAATGTGATTATTTGCCCGTCTCTATTCAGAGCTGCTGTCTGTGTAAATTGTGTTTGCTTACTAATTGATTGAAAGTACTTTATGGTGCGAACTGTCATGTCAATTTAATATTTCATCCATTAAATTTAATCAATACGAACGAAAATGTTTGTTGTTAGTTCGAAATGAATGTTTTAAATTCGTTTTCATACTTCTCTCATAAAATCATTATTTGTGATCATTATTGGACTAGTTGCGGTTGAGTGGATCTTTAGAAATTATTTGTGACGTCCCGACATAATCTTTAAGTGTATTACTTGCTTCGCAAACCTGGATGCGCCACATACTCACTGACGCACTTACATGGAAGTGTACTACTAAACACTTCACAATTGAGTTTAAACAGTTTAAAGTCTTCTGCTGCTTGCGTTGTAATTTACTTGTGTTGTGACTATGAAAATATTCAAAAATGTGAATTCAATCTTATTCAACAAACAAACTAAAACTGACCAAGATGCTCTGAACTCCTTAATGATTCCTGTTAGAGCGTATCACATGGGTAGGGAATCTGTGGAATTCTGTCTCCTGGCGTGGTTTGACGTAGCTTACTACTCCTGCATCTGTCCGTTTCGAATTCGTAAAAAACATTCTTCCTCGGTTGGACGGGTGACTGAAAGATTTTACTTGCATCGCAATCGGCCTCAACAGGTTCGCAATCATAGCATTCAGCAGCAACTACTTAACAATAACTAACCTATCTATAAATAACCTATTTCGAATAACCATAATGTAGATCCTGTGTGGCATCGTTCATGTTCTGGACCTCCTGTATGTCTTATATGCGGTAGTTCGAAAGTCCTGGTTACTTTCTGTTCACGACAAAAACCCTAACCATTTCCTGGCATTCATGCTTGAGATCGGCCACTTTCTGAATCACTTAGCTTTGTGTGGTCATTTGTGGATCAAGTCTGATCGCTACCTGGATGTAGTTAACAACTTGTCTTCATTTAATGTTTTTGTGAACATTTGGGTTGTAAAAATTATGTGTTATACGTACTTTTGTGTTGCTGCAGTGGCTACTACCCTTCTCCATTCCACATCCTATGGTTTATGCAGTCCTAGTCCTAATACAGTGATATACTGTTTATTTAAAAGCTCTTCAACACAGTCTATCATCTTTACAATTGCCGAGCATTTGGTTTACATGCTTTTCATTTTGCTTTATTACGGACATCAGTCCATAGCATTCGGAGGAGAAGGGCTAATTTTGGTAATATCACTTTGTGCACGCCAAATTGGGCTGAAGTTCGCTATGAGTACAAACGAATTCAATATTTTCTCCATCAAGAACCATACAACTTGTGTATTGGAAGAATACGAACGACTTAAACAATTCTATAATGTAACTAACGAAGCAGTTCAGTTGGTCGTGTTGATGTATGTTCTTAATGGAATCTTCGTGTATTCTATTCACCTCAAGTCAATTTTTGGAGGCGGCTTCGACTCCATAATTGTCTGTTTCTTTTTCATCAGTTTTGCTCTGATCATTTACTTGTCCGTGGATGCCAACAGAAAGGTACTTGGTTGAGATAAAGATAAAATATTATTACTCCAAGAAAATCAATAATGATTAGTGTAGGCGGAATCAATTAAAATATGGCTAACCAAAATGGAAGTTGTAAACTCACTCTCGGAGCCTCAATTGGCTCACCTTCGTTACGAAGTTCAAGTAAATCTACTTGGCTTATCGGGCAATGGCATCTTTCTACTTAATTATGATTTTGCAGCGTCAGTAAGTGAATGAGAATATACTCAAATGATTAATTGTGACTAAATTCCATTACTATATATGAATTATTTGCAGGTAGTGGGGTGCTTGATGACATACTTCATTCTTACAGTACAGTTCGACAGTGCCTGAAAAACGAACATTTATTCTTATATCTACTTTAGTATTATGGATAGATTATTTTTCTTCAGTTCTGAATTAGTTTTTTCAACAGGTTTGACATGTTGACGAGAATTTTGATCCCAAAAATATCCAACTGCAATCATTCCACTGCAAAGCATATACATATTTTATAAGTAAACTGTTAAAAGTGCAGGCAATTAAAAATCAATAATTATGTGGAGCTTACTTTTAAATTTATCAGCATGAGTAGATTGAAATGGCAACTGAGCAGACAACCTTCGGCGAACACGTATAAATCCGAAGAAAATGAAGGCAAAGCAACAAGTGATTGTAATCAGCATTACGACAGCTAGCTTAATGTGATTCAGCTCATTCGAATCAGAGAACAGCTGGAAAAGATTAAATAATTGAATTTATATTGTGCTAACAATCAAGTGTTTAAATGGAAACATGCTCACCATAAAGTAACCTTGCACATCCTCAAACGTGTCGAATTTTCCCAATCCAACTCGAAAATGAAATAATCCAGTTCCGTGCAACGTTATACTAATGTTCGAACCATCGTAAAAAACGTGTCCCCCGTTTAAGTCCGGATTTTCATTTATTGTTTGAACCAATCTGGATGATGAGTCTGCATCATCAAAATTTTAAATTAGAACAGAGTTTATTGAAACTACCTTATCCACTTTTCCACTTACTTGTAATCGAGAACTCTGTCCTCTTGTTTATTTCTTCAACATATACAGCTAAAAAACCTCGAGGGTAAAAGAAGTCCGCGTGTTGTTCTTCATTAGGCATAACTGGATAATACTGAACGGAAAACGTGAAATCCTTCGACCTTTGTGCTTTGAAGACCTGCAAAAAGTAAAAGGCATAAACCAAAAATGTGCATGAAACTTAAGGAGCCCTAAATGCAGTAGCTATTCATTGTTACCCATTCTTTGCAATCAGAGAACTTGGGATCATCTGACAGTTTAGCTGCTAAATTACAGCGACATTCACTTCGTTTTCGTTTAAACGCGCATTGTTTATATTTCACTGTGAAAATCAGATGCAATTTTTAGCAAAAAAATACGATGGATACTCACATGAGGGATGAAGGCTTACGAGTTTCGTTAGATATGTGATACCAATTGTTATGTTGAGGTTTGGCGGGGTCAGCGTTATAGATGTTTTCTGAAACTGGAATTTTCTCCCCCATTACGGATGGTGGACGATAATTAGCCTACACAGCAATGAAAGAATTGACTTTACTACTGAACACCCGGCCCCTCGTGGTGTTTTTCAGGTGCAATTTTGATTAACGTTGCTTACCTCAAGTTTCTTGAAGATTCGTTTATCATCTTTCACAAAATACGGCCAATCTGGTGGTTGTATAAGGATTCCTTGTACGGTAATTTCAGGAGTATAGTTTTTGTACGCCTCGCCATGGTGTATGCAGTTTGGGTTTGTCGTTTTAAGTATCCAGTCCGGTATTATGTGACCTCCATACTTACTACTTAATGGACACCAATTGACACCCCCCCTGAAAAACCATGTGAAAAAATTAACTGTTTTTCATATAGACTTGAACAATAAAGTTTCATCAAAATCCCCAATTGAAAAATTAGTATTCTTACGGGTAATTAACTTGGAGACGGCTTCCTTCAGCTCTTTTTGCTTGGGCAATGAATGTCATGCTAGATGGAGTTTTACATTCAAGAGAAGTTATGATAGTTCTGACTACAATAGAAGATACACCCATTTTAGTTCCAGTCGGAGTGAGTGTCACTTGGAGCGCTTGGAAATCTTTGTCCGTATCACGGATAAACAATTTTTCCAGCTTAATAACGTCTGGATTCGAGTTTGTAACCACAATCAATGGGCGATAAAGCGTCGTAAGTCCAACTGCGTAATGAAATATGAACAGGAATAATTATCATCACCTCGTTAAAAACTTCCGGATGAGACTTACGTGCGGAAATCGGTCGCAGTTTCACAGTAAATGATACATGGTTATGCAAATCCCTAGGCACATCCAAATAACAGCCTTAATTATCAAAGTACAAATAGGGAGAATCTAATTCAGCTTACATGACAATTCTTCCTCCATGACTCTTCAAGTAACTGTTAGACTCTAGTTGTAACGTGTGATGGCATCGCGCATCTATCACCGTCCAGGGATCCCTTGTCGAATTAGAATTGCTGGGTGTAGTTACTGCAGTAGTGCTTGTAGTACCAGAGATTGCTTGTTTCTTGATTTCATCCACAGGGTCGAACGGTTGGACTGTCAAAGGGGTCGGTTGCATAAAAATGTTAATGCCTCCATTCCTTTTGAACAATGAGTTGTTATATGTTTTCTGTATGTTTTCCTTAGCCACAGCTACTTTCTTTTGCAACTCTGTGTCCCTTGTATGTCTGTCTGTAAGACTTGCGTTATACTTTTCCCAATCGACGTCTTTGGGTTTTGTAAGTTCTCTGTTGAATACGGATGTTGATAGATCTATCAGGTACGTAGTATTGGCCTTGTGATTCTTGAATTTAGAATTCTGTGATCTTGTATGCACGGTTGAAAACCCCCAAACAATCGTCTTATCTGTAGGGTCAGGGAACCCTCGAATCAACACACTGAAGTACTGTGGGAAGTAATGTGTTTGTCCCACATGCTTATTTTCGTAGGCTATTTAAAAAATTGCGATTTTACTAACCGGTTACTCAAACAATCGCCATAAATGTAAAACTTGTTACCTGAATCTGCTTTGAGAAGAACTCTATTCGAATCCCCGATTTGCATGACAGTAACGTCATGTCCAAAAACAATAAGTCGCGGAGGTATCAACATCTGCGGATGATTAAAAATCACTTAATTGCAATTCACAGATACAAAATATAAAAGCAAAGCGCACCGAAGCATACAAAACAAGCCGAAACCCATCCAAGAACTTCTCTACAGGTTTCGAATGCTGAATAAAAAAATCGCAGATAAATTCAGGCTCCTTTTTTTGGTCTTCATAGGAAGCCGTCCTGTAAATAAAGAACTGACTTAATCATCCTCCGGTAAACTTTTGTTGGTAGAACATACTCATTATATGCAGGGTTCTCGCACACAATTTTCTGTCCCAAATTCACTTGACTGAAATACTGGAACTGCGCGTCATCGCCCGGCAGTTGCCCCTCGAAAAGCAAAGTACCTAATAAAATAAAATAATCATTTAGGATTTTGCAACCACTTTAGGAATTCTTTAGCTTCTTTTGAGTACTTTCGGCATCGATGAAGAAAGGCACAAGGGGTCCAGCGGATGGTTTCTTGATTGCTGTGAGTTTCGAAGGGTCAATGGATATCATCTGAAAATGAGCTCCCCGTTCATGGTCATCAATAGCATCATTGTCAGGTTCATTGATTACTTTATGTAGTTTTGTACAGGAAGCTGATAAAGTCTCAATGTTCAGACTACAAATGTCGTGGTATTCGGGTACGGACTGATCCTTGCACAAGGTTTTGGTGTCACAATTTGGACCCGTTGTTAAATGTTTCTGGAACCGAAAGAGTTCCTCTCTATCCTGTAAGTACCACATAAGAATGTTTCCTCCATGAGACACAGTAAAGAACGCCCGATCAATCACTTCAGACACATAATCCATTGTCCACAGTCCACCTCGAACCCCAGCTGCTTCCCAAAATTCCTTTATGGTAGTGATATCAACGTAAAACAGGGTGAACAAGCTCTACATTTATAAACACATAAACCGTTGATTCTTCGCATACTTTAGGACAAAATAATTAATAATTAACACTTACAGCAACTTTTCCTACAAGTAGTTTAGTCTTATCCGTTAATACACACACAAATGCTCTGTCGGGATGATTGAAAAAACAATCAGTAATGGAAGTGTCCTCTACTGTGTTTTCTGCAGTGATCCCTCCTATACTCCTGTACACTAAGGAGCCTCCTGACTCAGCAATCCACACCTAATCATTAAGTATAAAGGTAAGCATCAATTAAGCAGCAAAAAATGAAGAGTAAAATGTACTGCCATTTAACAAGTAATAATTTTAGTACTTGGCTGCCTATGAAGAAAACGTCCATAGTACCCGGGTTAACTTTAACTGCATTCATTTTGAATGTTCCTGGAAACTTTTTTTCTAAAAATCCCTTCCCAAGTGCTCCATGTATAGTTTTATATCCGGTAGACGTTGCGTCTGTAAGGGCTGATGTGACAAGATCAGGAAGCACGAACCGCCGATAATGGAAACTTTTCTATAATAATCTCAAATTCAGGTTTGGTTAATCATAGACATTGACAAGGGCAATGTTAGTGTACACAGGAAACTCACACTGTCCTTTTGTTTCAGTTTCAACGTAATGTCAAAATGCCGCAACTGGTGATTAAAAAATATTCCGATTAGCTGTACAATTTGCAAAGCACCATAAGTACTCTTCCCTATGAATAAACTGTGCCAATGAGTATAAGGCGTCGACGAGTAAAGAACACTGATAGCCCTTGTTGGAGGTTCTTTCAAAGAAGTCTCGGCAGCGGTATGCTCAACCACAAGTATTAATCTGTCCTCTGCAATAATAACGGGATCATTATTACTGCAAAACAAACTATTAAAAACTTGAAAATGTTGATGTACTTTACCGTAATGGGGGGATTGATACAGGTCACAGATGGGAAAATAGAACAGCCTAATCGAATGTATTAAGTCGCTGGCTAAAGATGTAATACCTTGCTAAATTTTTAGGTATAGAGCAAAATCGGCATTAGTTAAATATTATTGTACGACATTAATGAATAAGGATATTAATTCACCTTGAAACAAGAAATATGGGCAGCAAAATTAGCACACGGGTCAATTAAGTTGTAACTCAATAAAGGTTTGGATGAGAAATTCCCATCAACAGACACATCAGAACGGTTTAAGGAGGAACTGACGTAAATTCCTTTGTCGGTTAAAGCCACTAGATGATCATTCGTCAGAACCAGTTGCTCCACGAAACCGCATTCTAGAGGCATCGGATAAAATGGGAATAATGTCAACAGTCTGGTAATTCAATCAGGACTCGTAAACAACAAATTGATGCATACCATCAAAGCTCTTCCGATGTAAGTGGGGACAAAAGGCATTTGTCATGTTAATAAAGTTCGCAGCAGTGTTTCTCAAGTGGAAAGCAGGAATATCCATGTACACATGATGAACACCTGAATCTTTGTCCCCCACCACAAGGTACAAAATGACTACAAGTCGACCACACCATTAGTATTTTGAACCACACTACTAACAAGTTTAAGTTGTGTTGTAATCATCATCACACTCACAAAAATCAGGCAAGCAAGGATTGTCAACCCTCCTGAATGACGAGGGTTTAGCTTCCCAAGGATTCTTTTGGTTTCCAGATCCGCTATTCCCGGGGGTAGTGGTTATCCCGGGGGTAGTGGTTACGGTTTGTTTTGAATAGGTTGGCTGTAGAGATTCAACTTCTCGTGTTATATCCTTCCAAATTACGAATTCATTGTTGCTTAATTGCCAGCGTACTAATCCCCCTTGTCATTCAAAATCGTAGATTAAGTATGTTACACATTATTGTTAAAAACTGTCAATTATGTTATAACTCATATAAAATTCATAGAAACTTACAAGTCTGCAGGTCTACGGCGGTTTTAGTGATCAAAAAGTTAAACGAGTTCGCAGGGATTTCAAAAATCATATCATAAGCAGGAACTGTTGCTCTTGATTTAAATGACTTGGTGTAGACTGCTTGGTAATACTTATGATCAGAATCAAGAACAGAAAATTCCACGGAGCCTCTGGATGTAGTATTAAGGTAAGTAGCACTGGGAAGCGTTCCTGTAGTACTGCAAAATTAAATTAGACCCGATTAAAATGACCAATCCACATTGCCTAGTGGCCAGCTTCACTCTGACCACCAAAGAACAGTTCTCAGCCAGCGTCGTTGGTCTCCCCATAAACTTACTTGATCAAGTCGTAGAAAGTTCTTTGTCGCAAGTTTTGCGCTACCACCTAGAAATAGTTCATACAACATTGTGTAGATTTCAACGTTTGAGAATGGACATAACAGCTTTCCCAAGTTTTCATAAGACTGATCTCAATTTGTATAGTTTTGTAAATATGCCAACTTACATTATCAGAATTTTCCTCGTCATAAAGTATCAATTTAAGTGTCTGTAACATGTATGTATCCAAAATCAAAAATAGTAAACATAGGGATGTCAATATAATGGAACATTGTACTAACGGCTGAAGATTCGTTGTTAGCAAAAACTATATACTCGTTCAAAAGGGACGTGCGAGTGTAGTGATTGATCAATAGGTTAAACTCATAGTCCTGAGTGTTCGTTGTTACAAATATTTCTGAAAAACAAGAAAATAACTGCACATTAATCGCTCACTAAATGAATACACTTAAGACAGGTGCAGGTCTGCACAGACTTTTGTAGACTGTACTACTAAACGTAGACAATTATTTTCTCACCCGGATTCCCAAAATCGAAAATTGAGTATGTATCATTCGTTGATTTCTTCTTGACTTGACCCAAACACGACACTACCCACAAGAGAATCCCGAACCCCCGATACAGTCCAATCATCCTGCCCCTTTGCTTATCGTGCTGATAAGCACACCTTCCGTTTTCACACAAAAATTCACACAGTTGGAAAAACTATTATTTGAGAATGTGCTCTGCAACTGAACTGTTCATGAAGGAACTGCGAAAACCGACTGACGGCGACGCATTAGCATTCTGACATTGACCTTTGTTAGTGTCAAACATCCGAATTTGAAAAGGAACATTCCCGCTACAGCTTTGACGCCTTTGGGGCAATGTGGCACTCACAAGGCTCTGCATAATGTAGATTCAAGTACTCCAAGATCACCGTAGGTTGGAGAGGTTGAGGTGAAAGAACACTTGGAAATCATCTTCATAGACATGAATGAAAGTTAGTAAACACTTGACTGACACATCTCAATTCCTCAAAGATGTGCGGATAGAAGATATGTTGGTTTTAGAGGAGAGTATCCAATTGTGCATAATGCATAGAGGAGCATGTTTCACATATCTCACGTCACTCATGTTTAGACTTTGACTGTGTTAATATTGATACAGAATTTTCATACCAGGTTTGAAAAATAGGTAACAATAATACAGAAAAAGACGTAAGCTAATATGGGTCAAGTTTGTAACACGCCACGAGTTGCCATACGTGTCCATATGTCATTGTTTGGAAGCTCCAGTTACCACTAATTCTAACATCAGTTTCTGTATTTTTTTAGTATCTTGTGTTTACCTGTCTCTAGAGTCTAGAGAGGGAAAGGAAGGACAGACTAAACAAATATCTATATTAAATATCTAAATACAAGTATCAAGGTTAACACCTTATTTAGGAAATGAAGACAAATAGCTTTCATATCCAAGTACGCTTAGGATTTTGCTCCAGAATACAACATTTGCATCATTTAACCCTTCAACACGAATGTGGGGCAACGGAGCCTTGTAGGGCCTTGAGATACAACGTTTCATAAATAAAAAGGCCCATCTTAAGCTCCAAGACACTAGAGAATGAAAGTCTGCAGTTCAACGTGCAGTATAATACAGACACATTGTTTTATCTTCTCAAATCTGACTTTACACGATCTCGTACATTCTTCACCAGAAATCCACACTTGGAACTATGGTTCATTTTGTTACAG
>JAQGAB010000113.1:0-43356 GCA_034696565.1 Isotomurus graminis
ATGGAACCAAATAAATTACCAGGCTAAAGCTTTCACAGCGTCTCGGGTTGGTGACTTTTCAATGTGCATTGTCCCACTCAGGTCAATGAACACGAACTTCTTCTTTCCAATGGACTCCCTCCGGTCCCACTTGCTGTTTTCCAACCAGCGAGGAATCTTTGCAGTAAAAAAATCGTTGATGACAGCTCGGTCTCTTTCAAGTGCTTGCTCCACAGTCGGTTTAGCTGCAGTATCGACGCTTGCTGCAGAATCCGACGTGATCAGAGATGATTGTTCAATAGGATCAGTGGAGCTTTGATCCATCTCATTGATCTCCGCAGTTAAGTTCTTTCCTGCTTCCTCCCCAGACATCGCTGAATCTTTCCCTGTAATCAAACACACAGAACGATGAATTAAGGATTCAGAAGAGAAATATAAGGCTTACTGTAACTGTAGTACAAGTAATACAAGTGCAAGAAGAATTCAACTCATTAAATCTCAAAGGCTTCAGAAAGACTAAAGTGTCGTTTCACTGTCGTGAGTCAAACATTCGTCGGTCCCAAAATGAACAAAGACAAGAATTACTGCTTCCCCAATTCCCCACCGTCTGATAGTCCCTCCATTATGGCCACAGCACCACTTTCACTTGCTATTCCACAAACGTTAATGTCTTTGTTTAAACAACCAAGTCCGACCATGATTTACAATGCAGTTTTTATGATTTCCTCTTATCTACACACATACCTTTGAGATTTCCTTTTCAGAGACAAGTTCATTCTTGAGGTATCAGCAGAAGTTCACGTGTTCGTAAGTACAACTGAAGTATGTTAAGCTGTTGACGCCGCTAAACAACAAAGAACCAAAATTGTTTAAGCTCGAATGTTGTTGTTTAGGTGAATCCGATTTGAAAAGACGAATTTGGCGCGCCTCTGAGGATTGGGTGCCAAGTGTCCCATCGTGACTTTCTTCGTTCCGCGCAGACAGAAATTCAATTCTTCGTCTCTCTCAATTTTAATACACCGTTCACCTTTTTCTGGATTTGCCGTGTGTCCGCCTTTTCCTTCACTTTGTCGCTGATTGTTAATCGACTCTTCGAAACACTTAAAGTAAGTTTACTTCTTTTTGTTGGTAAAAAAGGTCTGGAGTGGTTGGGGTTGAAATATATGGGATTTTGCACACTTTGCACAACTTTTGTGACCTTAAAAGCCGCTTTGTAAAATTCGCACTGTCTTGGGTGGTGGTTCCATTATTTGTAAAGTGGGTTTGCATGATGAGGTCAGAGTTCAGTAAGCACGAACTGGGTTGTATTTGTATTGTCTTAATAGGTTAAACTGGAACCGTATTTTTTAATATTCAAAAGAAGATGGAATGATGTTATATTGCTTGAAGTGGAGTGCTAGGTACGGTTCATATGTGTTGTAATAATTAGGGAGCATACTACCATTGTTAAAAGGGGGAAATTTTGATAATAAGGAATTGTAAAGCTGAGTATGAAAGTTTACTCATTTTCTGGTGATGATGAGCGTCGATAATATTTACATAAGACTAGGGTTAAAGGTATTTCTACTACTGAACCTTAAATCATCTGTTCGTCGAAAGTAGCATGGCTTATATACTTATGTAGCGAAAATCAATCATTCGTAGTTTCAAGTTGCATGGAATGAATGGAATTACACGGAGCATTGCGAAGCGAATGAAATGAATATAATTAGATATTAGAAAGCACTTTTGGGGGAATGAATATCGGAAAGAGTCGCTGGGAGTTTTGTAGAAAGGATTGGAGATTTAGTTGACAACTAATGACGAATTTTGTTTTCCGATGTGTACAGGAAATGGCTGGAGGAGATGAAGCACTTGAAGCCCAGTTGAAAGGGCTGTCCAAGACTTTCAATTCAGTAACCGTTCGTGGTAGAGCGAATGTATGTCAGATCTTATGTATTTTTTAAATTTGTGATTAAGTAAACATATGACAATATTCTATTTACTTGTAATAGGTTGCGAAGGCCACATACGCAACAGTGGGAGCTATTATCTTATTGCTTTCTTTGAAACCCAAGAAGCAGCCTGCTAAGCCATGAAGTCTTTAATTCAATTGTCTCCACATGGATTATATAAGCATTCAGATGTATAATTAGTGCATATTGATCGTAGTTGTCGTATGGAAGTGTCAGATTCAATTATGTAGTCAATAAACTATCAAGTCTGACGTCTTCAGAGATCATGTAGATAATAATTGCATTTATTTGAAACAAACAAAATAACATATTGCACCATCGCTCTTCTCTGTTTGTTATCATTGCTGTATCGCATTGCGATGTTGATCTTGTTAGGAAATCGGATTATTTATTGCGACAATTATTGTATAAATTTCCATATGAATTAGTGGGGGTAAGAAAAGTACCGTCAGGAGATGTCTGGAGTGCAGTGTTAATCTCAGAGTGGTCTGATAAAAAGTACTTTTTCAGTTAAGCTGTACGTAGTTTACATGCAAATGTTGATTCACGAAATGTAATCTGGTTTAATATTAATCAGTCTGCCTCTTGAAATGTGTAGCTGTTGACCATTTTCCATTGACTAGTTGCCTTGCTCCAAGAGAAATTGGAGTATTATTCTGAAAGACACTTGTTTAGCACCATTAGCCTTCTACACTGCATCGTGCAACTAGTTTCTTGTTTCCTGTACGTAACTTTTCTAGTGACACTCGTTGTGGAGTAAGATAGTTGATAATATATTATAAATCTTCTCGTGAGATCGCGTAAAACTGTAAAGCGTATGCATTAATTTTTTTGAATTGTTTGCAGGCTAAGAAGCCAAGATGTTGCTGGTTCAGTATATTTTGCGAAACGAGGTTAGTGCAGTGAGACATCTGGGAATTCGAATCGGGTCGGAGATCATCAATGTTCAATCGATAAGAAAAGGAGTTCCTAATAATCTACTTGAGATGCTCACCACTCATAAAAGTTTTTTGGATGAAGCTGAAAAGTAATTGTGTATTTTTATTTTAATCATCATTTCTATTCTCCGTAAATCATGTCATTAATATACTTTGAATGTGTGTGGCATAAGAATGAAGCTGGAAGATATTAAGGAGCGAGTGTCTGTGGAAGGTGTGAAGCTACTACCTCCAATATCGAATCCTGACAAAGTTGTTTGCGTCGGGATGAATTACAAGGATCACTGTGAAGAGCAGAATTGTCCGGTTCCTGTAGAGCCTATTTTGTTCAGCAAGTTTGCAAGCTCGATTGCTGGTCCTTACGATTCAATTCCATATCCTAAAGTGACATCGGTTCGTTTAAGTTCCTCAATTTATCTATTAATACTACAGCAGTACATAAGAAAAGTGTTGCTGTATTGTAGGAATTGGACTATGAGGTTGAGTTGGCTTTCGTAATTGGGAAAAAAGGCCGTGACATCCCTCAGGAGGAAGCAATGGATTATGTCTTTGGATACACAGTGGCTCATGACGTAAGTGCTCGAGATTGGCAGCTAAAGAAGAATGGTGGTCAATGGCTTATTGGTAAAACCATGGATGCATTTTGTCCCATTGGACCTCACATCGTTACCAAGTCTAGCCTACCTGATCCACATAACTTGAAAATTGCGTATGAAGAAATCAATATCAATTGGTTTTCGTGTGTAATATTAAGTAATAATAATTTTTTTGTATTAATGTCTTAGATGCCGTGTCAATGGCGAAACCAGACAAAATAGTAATACGAATCAGCTTGTGCACGGAGTGGATAAAATCATATCCTTCATGTCTCAGTAGGCTCTGTTAATGACAAACAACTATACATGATGTGACAAGTGTTAAAAGTTTATCAATGGTTAATGTTGCAGATTCGTAACTCTTCTTCCAGGAGACATTGTTTTAACTGGTACTCCTCCAGGAGTTGGAGTTTTCCAAAACCCTCCGTTCTTTCTTAAGGTTATTATTCACACTATTTTCAATTGAATTATTCTAATTAAAGATAAGCATTCACCAGATGTTATACTTTTATAGCGGGGTGACGTCGTGGAATGCGAGATTGAAGGAATAGGTACCATCAAAAATGAGATAGTATAAACATGTGAAGACTTAAGCAGCTTCAGCCATGACAAAGCCATTCATAGAATGGTGTCTGAATTTCGACCAAACTCAGTGCACTTTAATATGAAACCGGTGAAGGAAACTTAAATAACTCCATTTTAATGCATGATAAAAACATTCCAACTGGATCTTACTCTGGAGTTTATATTTGTATTAATCATACATGAATTTCACAATGTTGATCCAGTTTAACTCATAATTACAAGTCATAGAAAGCATAAGACGCAGGCTGAAAAATTAAGATTCCACTCGAAAGAAGATACGGAGATTAATTAATAGTGATTACAGTCCAGCTTAAGTATTGAAATACATCGTAGAGATCATCGGCGATTCCATTCTTAAAATAACATCCTCATGGGTGTGCAGCAAGAACACACAAGATTAGGCTGGTGCCTTAACTGATTCCGTTGATTCGACTCCTTCCATTTCTTTCGTCTCTTCTATCTACCATCAAATAAACATCGTACAGGTTAGTATGAAATAGGATTAAATTATACGGCTGTTATATAACGTATGAATGTTCATGTACCTCCTCAACAGAAATTTTTGGCTTCTTAATAGTCGACTCATCTTTCACGTCCAACTTTCGTTTAGCAACCAACACAACTGGAGGTTTATTTTCCTGCATACGAATGGAAAATTCCATGTTAGAATAACAATTCGAGTTTTACTTATCATGCCACATTAAGCTAATGAAGTTAGTACCTTCGATGCAGATGAAGTATCAATGACATCTTCAGGCACAGTATCATTAAGCTCATCTTTAAGTCCATCTTCTTCCACTTCTTCGTCAATGTCATCCTCCTCGGCTTCCTCACTTGCATAGTCTTCGTCTTCTTCATACCAAGCTGTAGAAAGAATGACAATCCTTGAACATGAATTGGTACAATAGAATGATGTGTGACTCTTACTCATGTATTCTCCAATGATATACACAGGTCCACTGCCCTTAGCCAAAGTTAGCTTAGCTGTAGAGCTTATCATGAGGTCCAAAGATGCCTGCAAGAGATCCGTTCCCCTAAGATAAGCCACAGGAAAACTTTCGACCTTCATAGTGTCCACAACCGTTTCCATTTCAATCATGTTCCACTCCGTAGGGTCTTTTGCATCAGTGCCCATAGTGACCTAACAGAATGATTGATGTTTAATACGCCATATAATCTGTATGACCAGTGGTCTAAAATTCATGTGTAGTTACCCGTTTAATAAGAATGGCTTCATGAAGAGTGTTGTCTTCAGAACTAGCTGTCGGATCAAAGACGTACTCGTTCGATTCAGCTGTCAGCTTCCGAGCTGTAAATCAAACAGGAAATGCGTTGAACATAAAGACAAACATGTACCTGTATTCCATAATGCTTTAATTGAACATACCGAAAACGAAACGCTTAGACTTGCCCTCGGGCATCTCAAGACGATCACAAAATGACGCTGTTGATGGAGTATTTTCCATTGTGGCAGCTAATAAAATGTTCCTGGGAAACGAAGAGACGAGGTGCAAAGGAGTTCGAATGGCAAAATAATGCAGACGACTCGAAGCTCAGAGGTACACTGATATCTCGCAGATATATCAGTGCAGGAAATAGCATCTTCAATTCTTCATACAAGCCGAATCTTCAATTACTCAAATTCTATGTAATCTTTTTATGCAGATTAGGCGCTATCAGGAATGTAGTAAGTCGCATCCTATTGCATACAGCTTTTAGACAATCTTTTAGTTAGATTTGGAGTCAGGCTTATTAAGAGCTTTGGACTAACTTGCCCTGGGTCAATGGTTGCTGTTTTCACGTGTGCAATAGCTTTTTTGGACAGCACTCTAGAGACTACTTATGTGATACATTTCAAAGCAATAAGGAAGAGCTTAGAACAACATGTATGATTATTATGAGGCACACGGACAAACGGAAAGACCTGACGCCCTCCTCCAAATGTATATGCAGTAATGTACTACTCAAATAAGCTTTTGATCTGAATAGAAACTTCGAACTATTCGTTTCATTTATTCACGATATCATCACATCTATTCAGCCATTCCATTTTGACAGGAATTGGGCTATCACCAGAGCAAATGAGTGGAGAAGGAAATAAGACGGCCTACGGCTGAGCGACATTTCATATCCTGAATACGAAAGTTTCTGACGTTTAAAATGAAACTGTGTGTCATGTTAAGCAAAGTTATCGTGAGAAATGTCTCTCTTTGTAGAAGTAACAAACGCATGCAAGCTGTGAATATGTTGCCCACATGTGCTGGAATGATTTGTAATGCAAACCCATCATAATAATCGTCCTTATCCATAGAATTCCATACCTTACAAGACACACAACATGACGAAGATTATTCCAGCATTTTATAACTGTTATTATGGCTCTTGATATGCGAGTTACTGTAGAGAATCATTTATTGCTACAACTTTTTGTTCTGATG
This sequence comes from Isotomurus graminis, assembly GCA_034696565.1. Taxonomy (NCBI): domain Eukaryota; kingdom Metazoa; phylum Arthropoda; class Collembola; order Entomobryomorpha; family Isotomidae; genus Isotomurus; species Isotomurus graminis. The sequence continues at coordinate 6,492 of JAQGAB010000113.1, forward strand.
GTTATGTCACTTACTCTAAAAGTTTATTATGATGATGACAGCAAAATACAATTGGGAGCTGGTGGTTATCTGAGTGTTTCTATGCGATGCTACACGGCTAGTTGAGGTCTCTAAACTAATACTTGCTCTACTTATGTTCCTCTGGCACACGATTTCCTTCCTCACTGGAAAGAGTTTGTCCGTAAAAGTAAAGCTCTTTCACTCCATAGTTAGCGATAGCGACAGCAGTTCCGGAACAATTAAGAAACTTGCCACCAATGAGCAGCATATTCTCAGCGTGGATTGCAGAGTCCAAGGAAACTGAGATCTGGAAAAACGGGAAGCAGTAAAGTAACATATATCTCTTAACCATCTCTCTTTATGGCCGAACCAGAACTCAGTTTGTGGAAGAGTGTGTTTGCCTATAAAATCAGTCCTTGGACGGAATAACTACTAAATGCGTATGGGAGCAGAAACACTAAATGATAACATAATAAGAATAACAAGGAAAGGATACTTAACGAATACAAAATGAAAGGTTTCGGGAGCAAACACTCATGGAAATATATATTTTTCCCATACCTTTGGTTTCGGTTGCATGGGCTTCCAAGTTCTGTTCATGCTCTTTATTTTCTTTTTTATGTTCCTTATGGTTCCAAGTCCCTTCAGGCCTTCTTCCCCCTTTCCTCTTTTGGAACAACTTAGTTTCCAAATCAGTACAGCATCATCCTCAGCAACAGTGAGAAGTTTTCCCAAATGAGGTAAAAAGTCCATGCCCACAATCCACCGAGAGTGAGCAAAGATTCTGGCTAGGAGTCTTTTGTAAGTCCAACTGAAGATTCGAATTACCCCGGAACCGTAAGATGCTATGATGTATGAGCCTTCCCAGATTCGAAGTCCTGTTACACACTCTTCTGATCTAAAGTTATAGAGAGATGTAAAAAGCTTAATAAATCCCCATTGGATATGTTTAAGCTACCACTTTCAGAGATACTGTGCATCAATCGTCATCAATCGCATAAAGTAGTGCATGTGTATTGCTTATTGAATCACATAGGAATTTTTACATCCCTGCCTTTGGAAGCTTACGAATACTTACGGAGTTTTAAAGCAGCATTTTTTGGAAGCATTGTGATTGTTGATTTTCCATACACGAACAGTTCCCGAGGGACTTCCACTGGCTAGAATACTCTGTCGACAATGCATCTGAGTGATGGGTTCAGGTTGAATGGCACAAGTATTCCTAAAGTCGACTGTGCCTTCAGAGAAGTTAAATGTATGGACTTCTCCTTTCCCATTCCCTAGAGAATTATTCTTTGTCAGATTTTTGACCTAAAGCACTTCACCATTAGTGATTTGACTGACTGGATAGAGAAATCTTGAGTGAGCACTTCGTGCAGTGGATTATAAACAAAATAGGGATGTTATGCAGGATACATGTATTATTTTTGTTAAGCCAAATATGCATATGTGAGTGTTTGGTAACGCAAACTTGGCGATAGCCTTCAAGATGTTGCAAGGGACAAGAAGTATAGACAGTGGATTTATTTAAGAAAACGCTTCAAAGTCCGAAAAGACTCTTTGCGATGCAAAACATACTGTTGGATAAATAATACGACTTTCCCCAGCAGGACTCAAAACAAGACAGAAGCATTCAAATTTGCACAAATTACCATTCACCATTCGCTCATTGGAATTCATGATTCATTGGCAAATTATACGTGCATGAAGTCCGAAAGCTAGCAAACGCTAAAATGTCTAATGAATAAAACATTCTGGTTGGAAAGTTTTAGGCAAAACACTAGCAACTGATCCCTTTGCTCATTCCCAATAAAAACAATTTCATGACTCTCCTCGCCTTTCCAGGAATGTACAGTGTCATCCGACTCCACAGCAACTGCTTACTTAAACAGGCATCCTCCATTTCACATTCCAATAGTTATTGCATACCTACTAAAATCTGATGTTGCGTGGACGCTATGCTTCCTCTCGCCGCTTCAGGTGGATTCAAATCTTCATGAATACACAAAAGCTTAGCTCCTTCTTCCGTGTAAATGCAAACGCCAACATTTGTCGTAAGCACCAACACTGTCAGTATCGTCTTGAGCTTCCTTAACTTGACCCATTTTGCCTGGAAAACCAAATTACGTAGAATTACTATGCGTCACATACGAATTCACAGCATTTCTATTTGCATTGAGATACAAGGCCAATAAGCATGAATTGAAATACATTTGATTTAATGTTATGAGACAACTTACTTCAGTTATGTAAGGTCGAGTCGTAGGAAAATTCGTAGAGTGTGGAACATGCAGGTTTAGAATATGCTTTGACATAAACGCTTCGTTGTTTTTCATATCCAAGTGGTAAATCATGAAGCATTCTTTGGAAACAACGCCAATAAACCCAGAGTAGTTGTGATGTTTGTCGCACATTTCAATGTCTTTGCGTCTGTCGCAATCAGAGATGCAGCTTTTACAATTCAACGAAAGATTATATGCAACGGCAGAGATGGAAAAGTCGAGATCAAGTGTTTCAATGGGCAGCAAAGGTCCAGAATGTTCCCGTGTTGTGTCTTTAAGCTTCCTATTCTGCTTAAACTTGAGGAAAGACATGTTACCTTAATTTTAAAGATGCACTTTTTAGCTAAAATAATACTCAATGGTTTATTATTCTATATACAAAAAACTAGGCGCAACTGATTGCAAGAAACCCCCAGTTTATAATGTGACACCTAAGGCCTAAAACACACGGTTGCTTAGCACAAGTGAAAGCAAACATTACCGGTGGTGACCCAAGCATAACAAAGTGGGAAGGAGTTGTTGTTTCATCCTAAACCGGCTTTTATCATATCAACACATCTTCTTTTAGTTTCTCCTTGTTTATATGTCGACAGAGTAAATGTAGTAATGCAATGACAAGATAATTTGGAAACATTTAATAGCAGTTTGATGAAGAGTACAGATATTGATTAATGAGAAGGATGAAAAATGTGTTGGGGAGTTGGTTGTTAGTGAACGTTGATGCAGTGATAATGGGAAAGTAAGTCAGGGACGAGTTAGAATGACAATAAGCTATTTCATGGGTGACTTGATGACTTGCATTAAGAGTGTATGAATGTTTAGGTAGTGCAGACGAATCCTCGGGTCTTCTTAGCCTGGAATAAAGGATTCACGATAATCTACATCAATACTCGCACCTTCGGGGGGAGGAGGAGCTGGTCTGTAAGTTCTGGCAGTTGTGGTAGTTGTAGTAGTCACTGCACTGTGACAGTTATTAGGAAAACGAGGAGAGAATATGCACTTCTTAACTGCCGGGTCATAGACAGTATTCCCACGGCACCGTTTTACTTGAAACACACTTCGCTCGCATTGAAGATACTGGTTGCAGTTTAAGGGATCAGGTCTCCTGGTATTGTAGGCCCAGTCACATTGGCCTAGTTCCCCGTTGAACACCGTTCCTGGTCTACATAAAAAAGTCACTGAGTCAAAGTGTGTGAGTGAAAAATAAGTCACTTAATCAAATGACAAGAGAGATCGCACGAAAAGTCGAAAGTTAAATTGAAATATTCTTATCAAAGCAAATCATACCCGCAAGACTTGAAGAATAGGCGTCGATTCTCACATTCCACAAACTGGTCACAAAATCTCGGATTTGGGGCTATGTAATTGTAGTCACAGGCTAAATTTAAGTTGTTTCTGTAGGACCTGGGAGACCTAGGTAGAGGAGGTAGGTAATTGACATCTATATCGTGCTCTAGAGAGATGGGCTTTTTGCATTTGACTTTATGCGAAAAGTCACACAATTCATTTTCATCATCGTATAGTGTCCCAGGTGGACAAGTTTTGATGTGAAGGTTTCCCTTGTCGCACTCCACGAATTTAGAGCAACTCTCAAAATCTGAAGTTCTGTATGAGTGTGTCTTTTGACAGCCGTAAGTGCTGTAGTCAACTCTCCGACTGAGGCAATCAACATTATCCGGTTGATCACAAACCAATGACAGAGGATTGAAAAGTGATCCTGGTCCACATGTCTCCTCGACTATTCTTCCATTACTACAAATCTCAAACTTATTGCAGTAGTCAGAATGCGGTTGGATGTAATTCTCTGACCAGGAACACTTTCTCCCAGTTTTTTTCACTGGCAAAACGGTTGATGAGACACCAGACACAGTAGCATCTCGTCTTACTCTCCTGCTAGACGAGGAATCTCCGTGCTTACTCAAAACCTCGTTCATCCACGAATCGGTGTTTGAGATTCCATTATAATGATCCATAGCGGATCGTCTCACTCGATTATCATTGAGATTTATATGAACATCACCTCCGGTGCTTTTTGTGGTGATGCAGTCGAGTACATTAGACGCCCAATCACAAACGGACATTGCTGCGTTAAATACAGTTCCAGGACCACACGACATTACGTGCTCCACTCCATGGACACATTGAATAAAATGCTCGCAGGAATTTGGATGTCGAATGATTCCGTTAGAAAAGTTAGCACACAAGGAGGTTCTCGGAAGAAATTTACTTTTCTCTGATTCTGCCTGTTCGGATTCTCTTGTAACATCGTCATCATTTGTATCATTATAGACGAGCCTTCCAGAATAAGAAGCATTAGTACGGGTGCCATCACTTTCAAGTTGAGTCGACGGATCTCTTCCACTCCTAGTCTCGTCTTTATCCTCAGGATCAGGAGATTTTTTCTCATTTTCTTTCTTTACTTCCACTGACTGAGTCCGGTAGTTCGGGTGAATTTGTGAACTTTTCTTAACTCTTTCATCGCCAGAAGTAGGCTGTGTCAAACTACTTCCTTGATTTGCTACTAGACTTTTGATGAAGTTAACATCCGAACTTCCTGCTCCATAATATAATTTCCACGTATTAATTCAATATATAAATTCCTGTCCTTCAGGGGTTTTTTAAGATGAATGGGGTTCCTTTGCCTTCAATATTAATGAAGGAAAACAATCTTTTATTTGTCTTACCTGTTGAGATGTTTTTGCATTCATATGGAGATGTCTTTGGGCAAACAAGTATAACAGAGGTTGCAGGACATTTGTTGATTGTTACAGTGTAATTTTGACAAACCGCGTAATACCCACAGGATATGTAAAACCTACAAAGATTTAAGTACATGAGGTTAAGATGCATTCTGAATTTGCATGACAGGAAGAGTTTTATATTTGTAGTCTTAAACTCATTACTTTCCAGATGACTGAGGACAAACTTGTTTCAGCGTAACAGGAATTGTTTTTTCTAGAAGAGAAAAAGGTCCTGAAATGCAGTTTTCGTCGGACCAAAGAACGGAAGAGCAATTCTGCAGAATAAATTTCTTTTCTTGGTTGAGATCACTTAAATCCAGGATGGATTTCGTATATTCTTTGCCGTAACTTTTAATCCTCCCTCTGACATGGCACTCTATCCCTTGAAACAGTACGTTTGAAATAGCGAGCAATAAAAACTGAAATCCAAAGATTTTTCTCCCCATTATGAACTCTGTAAGGCTTCAGGTCACTACTGATACTTTGTCATGTGCAATCGTGTTTGAAATAGTGATATAGTTTTCATTAAATGTGCATTTTGTATGGAGTTTGAATGAATTTGTGGTTTCCAGTCGACATTTTCCTCCTAAATGTGGCAGGAAACTGGTATGAAAATAAATTTGTTTTCAGGAGCTTCTAATTATCATTTTAAAGCATTTTAAACTTAATTAGTTGAGATTTACGCACATATGTTTTACCAACCGCATTTTGATGATGCGAGTGACAAGGAGTTTGACTTTATGAAAAAATTATCAACAGTTGTTAAAGGAATTCTATTGTCGCATTGATTTGAAATTTTGAAATTCACCAAAGTACACAGGTAGTTAGAGGATGCTCAAAATAACACGAGAAGTAACGTGTCCCATAATTCTATTCTGTTAATCTTCTACAAGCAAACACACAATATGCATACAGCAAGAAAACACTTTTGATTATCTACTGCTATGCTACTTTGCATATACCTTCGCATTGCTTCGCTGCGGTTCTTTAACGAGCAATACTGACTTCTAACCTCGGAAATTGTTAGCTAACCAGTTAGTGATTAGCCCAAGTATTTGTGATTTAAAAAATTTTAACCTTCAGGCATATAAAACACTTTTTATCCTGTAGACGAAGTGAACTAGGAGCTTCAAAATTACAGCAATAATGTTCACTGAGTACAAACTGCAATCGTTTTTACCTAAGACCCGGTACACCTTACTACCAAGGCAACTGGCATTTCCTTGGATTGAGGTATGAATGGGTTTATACAATTAACGCTGTAGTCTTATGTTGTTTAATTTATCAATGATTAACTTAAAGTATAAGCTTGCCGCATTAATGCTAAAGTCTTTAATACAGAACTCGTAGAGTATGGTTTATGTTTATACATTAAACACAACAGCTTTAAGGTAACCTCAAAAGGAAGCTGAGAGATATTTACAAATATCCTTCACTTATCATTGCCCACAGTGAAGCATTTGATGTTGTTAACCACAGAAATTAGCTCACAGCAGTTATTTAACAGAAGCATTGTAGGATGCTGCATTTTTGGTCGTCATTAATGGTAAATGAGCTTTCACACCTCTCTGGGGTACTACACATACTAGACAACAGCGAAAAATAATGAATAAATTAATACGTTGGATGATGTACGAGCCACACGATACAAGAATTTGGGTTTGTCCGGATGAATTCATTTTAGAAGGAAGGGTACAGCAGTAGAGAGCTTAAGAGTTAAGCAACAGCCGTTTGTGTTCATTAGTTCCACTGTGATGAAAGTATTCCAATCTCCAAGTCTGCATGATTCCATATTTCATTAGAAAAGTCTGGATTTCTTCCTTCCTATTATTAAGGGCATGAAAATATATGAGCACACTACGCTGTAGCGGATTGAGGACTAATTATACAATTCAGCCTTAATTTTAAAGGAACTTCTACTATTGCAGATTCATGTTTGCGTTCATTACCCATGCACTAGGAATTTCCTGTTATTATCCTGTGTGTAGCGTCATTAGCTGTCCAGCAGAACTCTTGTGCTGAAACCAATTAAGGAAATGGCTTTAGCTTATTACGAGGTAGTGTGAACTAAAGAAATGGAGTACTGCTGACATTAGCAGACTACGAGCTGGCAGGCTTGTAAGAATTACTTCGTACTACTTCTCTGGGACAATGGTCCATTAGCTACATGGAAATAATAACAAGATGGGAGGATTTTACTTTAAGATTCATGTGTGCTTCAGCCTGGAGACCTCAAATTACAACTAAACGAATAACAATAGTCATTGAAATTAAATACCCTTGGATCTCTAGTATAGTGTAGTCCAAAGAACGACTTTTCCATGATTCCATGTAAGTCTACTGATTGCATTAATGGGAAAAAGGTGATAAAAGAAGAGCCAGTTAGATTACAATGACAAACGAATGGGCAATGATTCTAATGTATATAACTTGGGAGTGAAATGAAAATAATGAATCAAAGGAAATGAACTCGATTTGTGAACTGAATTTCAGATTTACGGTGCACTTGTAGCTTCCGTGCCTTTTTTCTGCGGAGGAGTATTATTGCAGCCTTATTCCACGAACTTAGCGATATATTCTGTGGGATCGGATGGAGGAACTAACGTTACTCTTACAAGAAGTGATACATCATGGATAGGTAAACTTCTTGGCAACCGTTGTATTTTTATGAACGAGCTTGAAATGATGTATTATTGAATATCTGATGCATTTGGTGTAAATACGCTTATATCTCACGTTTTTATACCGTAGCATCAAGTCATCCTTGGTTGGCTGCGGGTCTTGGAACTCTTCTAAGCGGACCCCTTATGGAAATGCGTGGACGCCAAAAGTCTCTGGTGCTTTTGATAATTGCGGGTGTCTTTGGGTGGACATTGATAGGACTTTCTACTAATGTTGTGTCAATCCAAATTGGAAGAGCTTTCATGGGACTTTCTATCGGTCTCTCTGCAGTAGTCACGCCTGTTTATGTAAGTGTTCTGTGTTAAGTCTGCAACATGATTTGAAATATGGTTCTCATGAAACGTGGAGTGAGAAATTCGTTTATTCGTTTATGTTGTCTTAAGAATTCTATATAAATTCTTTAACCAGATGCTACATGCATGTATGTAGTCCTTAGTATATACGGGTTTATATAAAGTAATAATAGTGTCTCAAGCTTTTCTTAAGAAGTAGTTCAATATTGATTAGCAAAAAGACCCACTTGGTAAGTCTTTACTGAATTAGAGAAGTTGGACATGAAACAGAAGTATAACATCACCACATAGGCCGGAAGAAACTACTACCACAACTTTTCTCATTGTCAGTACTGTAGGTAATCGTGTATGCAGCACTCCTTAAAAAATCATTGTCTACCGTTTGAAGTTTTGAAGATTATAATTTAATAGGAACATTCACCTAATTAAAAAAAAGTTTCATACGGTTAATTCACAAGCACTTTTAAATGATTGATTTGGCTAGAAGGAAAGAATGAAGTTTTTGTTTATAACTTGAGCTTTCAAGCTCTATCCTAATTGCTGTTAGAAATAGTCGTAAGTTTCCATCTTTCTAACGGTCGGATCACGCCGCTCATTCAGTGCGAAATCATTTATAGGGAACAGTGTTAGAAGCTTACAAGCTTACCAAAGCACTGTTAACTATATTTACTATTGGAAAACTTAATCTAGAATGATAGGCTTGATCTGTTGTCAGAAAACTTTCTCAAGGAGCATTACATTTTCTATACCATTCAACTCCATAAAGGTTCAAGGATTTCTTGTTCATTGTTTTATTGGGAGTTGAGGTACCCCACTAATAAGATTTTCCACGCGAATTAAGATGGAACGCATAACAGCTAAGAAATCGTGTTCGTCTATATTGAGGTTTCCACGGAATCAATAGATCGTTACTTTAATTTTTTGCAACCATATTATGCCATAGGACACACTCTTTGAGATAGGAAATGAAGGACTTTCTTTTCAAGGCCAGAATCTTGGGAGTTTCATCAATATATCATTATTAACAGTCTTTTTTACTGTGGTACGTTTTTGGTCTCTCTCGATCGAATGAAGGAAACGAAAACTCAATTTCTCCAGCTTTGTCTATGAAAGTAATGTTTCCATCTATTTCATACTCAAAATGGCTTAAAGATTTTGATCTGATTAATGAATTTCACCGAGAATGATGGGGGAGTACATTTGTCTTAATCAGTTGATAGAAATTGCAGAGCTATTGCTACTAATCTCCCTCTGCTGCTGCTCCACAAGTATTTGTGTGGTTGAGGATCCATAGGGAGCAGAAGTGCTGGTGGAGACAATAATACTTTCTCTCAGCCGCAGCATTATTTTGTCGTTAGATTAGTCCTTGTGTCTAAACTTTCTTAGGAGAAGTTGGTTCTTTGAGGCTACAACTAAAGGGAGGGCGTTAAAAGATTAAGTTTCGATAGCTGACAATTCCAGGGTTTGTATTTGTCTTCAACAGGGTTTTATTGTCTGTGCCGTTTGTTTCAGGTAAGCGAGTGTTCTCGGGCGACTATACGTGGGGCGTTGGGTTTCCTGCCGAGTATGATGAATGCGTTGGGTGTCTTAATAGGACTACTGTTAGGCTGCTGGGTTTCTTGGAGAAAAGTAGCCTTAATCATGTCAGTAGTTCCGGTAGCCCTACTCATTCTTGCGTTGTGGTTACCAGAATCTCCTTTTTGGCTCCTGTCTCAAAGGCAAGAGGAAAAAGCCTTTAAGAGTTTACTAAGGCTTCGCGGTGGTGCGGGTCGGGAACTCAAAGTACAAGAGGAATTGGATGAGATGAGAACTTCTCTGGAGGAAATGAGTTCTTCCGCATTTAAACTTAAATGGACGGATTGCATTTGGAGGAAAGAGAACTGGATGGCTTTCACCCTCATCATCTTCCAACAGTTGTGTGGAGTCTCGGCCGTTGTCTACCATCTTCAGATGATTTTAACGGAGACCAAAATTCGAGGAAGGCTTTCGGTAGATTCCAATACGGCTGCCTTTTGTGTCGGGATCGTCCACTTGGCAGCTTTCTTCATTTCCCTTCCCCTCGTAGACCGGGTTGGGCGGAGATGTCTGCTAATTGTGTCGGGAATTCTCATGGCTCTTTCCCACTCGACGCTTAGTCTCTACATGTACTTCAGGTTTCAAAGAGATCTTCAATTTTTACAAGTTACCAGTTCTTGGCTTCCACTGACTGCCATGTCACTTTTTATCGGAGCCTTTTCAATTGGTGAGACATTTTTTAACTCATTTTCTAGATATTTCTCCACAAATGTCTTTTAGATCGTCTGAATGATTTCATTCATAAACTCCGAGAACTTTGATGCTAATGTTTCTCTTTGGTTAGGTTTTGGCCCAGTACCGTATGTATTCATGACAGAAGTGTTTTCTCTCAAAACACGAAGTTACCTCTGCTCCATTGCCATCATAATTGCTCAACTTGTCTCTTTCTCCGTCCTGCAAATGTTTCCCATCCTCATCCACAACTTTCCTCTTTTCCTCGTATTTCTAATGTATGCAGGCGTCTGTATCTTAGCTATCCTGTTTGTAATCATAGCTATTCCTGAAACGAAGGGAAAGAGTCTCGCTGAAATCCAACAGTATTTTGCAGGACACACTCCCACTATTCCTTTATACGATCGTTCACCCAGAAACGACAACTCTTTAAATCACCTCAATCTCCCATACATCATCGTTCCATTTACCCATCCTTCCCCCAACCCAAGTAAAGTGTACCTGCAGATCGCCAAAAGTCCCCTCACTCCACTGAGCCCGCGTTTTAAACTCTAACTTTCCGTATCAATTCCAACTTTCACTTCCCTGAGAAACTTCTCAACATTCACCCTCCCACTACTATTCCCATCAGTACCTGTGTTCCCATCAAGAACCACTAAACTCTAATCTATTTTCCTTGTCAATCCACTACCTAAAGCAAGTTTGCGGATTCTCAGCAACCGAGCCAACATCTTTTTCAACATCCATTCAACCAAAAATACAACAAGGACACTCTAAAAAGTTTAAAGTATTTTATTACATGAATCTTCTACTCGCATTTACATATAAGAAATGTATTCCATGTGAATGCGCATCTCAAATAAATACGAAATTGAAGGAAGTCCGTCTTGTTTAAATCTTTCATTATTTCTTTGCATCCAGAGCATTCTAAAAATAATACACAAGAAGAGACTTGTGGTCAAGAAACGAATGATAACGGGGCATCGTGCGAAGGACACATCTCAACTGGAGAAAAACGTGTATCACTTCTCCCCGTTGTCTTAGCAAAGCCCGCCAACTTCATAATCTCACTCGGTCTCTGCTGAGAAAATCAATCCCCTTCTCTAGCCACAACAGTGGATTTTCACAGTTTTCTTTGCAAGTGGTGAAAATCTGGTAGAAGTTGCGTTCCGAGCGTTTAACCTGAGGTCACAAGTGTTGTTCAGTAAGTGTTTTCAGGATTATGAGTCCATACCAGTAGAGTCCTTGTCCATTTGCTGTCAAAGTGATGTTTATTTTGCGATTACAGAAGTGAAGACAAAATGAATGGTAAGCCGACGGGGGAGGTTGGCAGCGGTGGAAGTGTTGGAAATGCTGCTGGTGGTGGAAGTGTTGGAAATGCTGGTGGGGGTGGGAGTGGTGGAAATACTGGTGGGGGTGGGAGCGGTGGAAATGCTGCTGGAGGAGAGAAGTATGTTCCTGGCGAAGGGATCCGATCAATGAAGACCAGCGCAGCCTTCCGGACTTTAAATTTTGAGCTGTATGCTAAACCTGTAAGTATTTTTCACCTGATGCATATGATATCTTTGAAATTTTGGTTTAATTCAGTTTCTTAAAACAGAACAAATGGATCATGGCGATGGGACTGGCAGGAATAGCAATGACGGTTGGGTACCTCGGCTATATGAACTGCTTGTCGTATGATAAGGCTGCTTACTATGAGGCGATCAATGAGGATGGATCAAGGACTTTGAGAGAAAAGAAATCTCGTTGGGAGTCTTGATCAAACTTAAACAAACAGTGTGTAATTTTAAGTTCTTGAGAAACCGCAATACTTAATTGTTAATTTTAAATATTTCGCTAACGAATCTAGTCCGTACAAATGGAAAGTTATCTACATCTGTGCATCTTTTATATTCCAGTAAAAATCTTTCGTTATCACGTGGTTAATATTGAATGAGAAGAATAGTCAAATCCAAATTATCTAATGTAGCATTACTCTGTGAAATAGCTACACGAATGTATCAACACATCTATGAATTGTACTGTCATATGTGTCTAAAATAAAACAAGAAGAACTGCTGAATGAGAATCAAACTTGTCCCATTCTTTGTTTAAATTTATTATTTTCAGTTGGCTGAAGTAGTCATAATCTTATTCTTATAAAAATCATCTCTACAAAAGCTAATCCTCGTGTAGAGTAGTTCAATTCAAGTTTCCACACTTAAGATGACTTAAACTGAGCATCAGATGTGCGAGATACGAATACACTTGAGTTCCATTCTCTCTTTGTAGGAAAGCTTTTAGAGCTGAGGGCAGATAAACACGAGGAAAACTACTTTCGGTCATATGGAGAAATGTTGGGGTGACTTGGTACACTTGGGCTGCAAAGTCACTTCTTTAGGAGTGCCTGAACATTGGTTCCTCTGTATTTCACTCGGAGTTTCTCCGTATAAACTGTAAGCATACTAATAAAAAGTTGCGTGGGTATGTGAGAAAGTCGTATTGAACGATAAAGTGAAAGGCGAAAAATGCTTTCCTATTCCATGAAAGTGAAGGAGTAGAGGAAAGCCGATGGTTCCTCTTCTTCTTAACTCCTCATCAGTTTCCTGTGTAGAAACTCATAAACGTGGGAATAATGTGTAGCTAGGTAGGATTTATCAACCACGACCACAACCACCATCTTCTCGTACACTATACACAACATCTCACTCTTGAAGAATACAAAGGAAGGTGGTGAAGACATGAAGATGGAATTTCTTGGAGTTCCTATCCTTATGCTGGAGTTTTCAGGCTCTTGAAGATGTAGAAGGAAGTGTATGCGGCAATGCAGCAGTACAACGGATATACCGACACGTTCTTCTCCATTCTGATACACTAGTCATTCATTGTGAACCGTCCAACCACATGTACAGCAATTTTACTCACTTTCTCTCCTTCCTCTCCATCGAAATGTATTTCACCGGAGTATTAAAAGCCTCTGTGAAACGCCTTAGCGAAACTAAAACTTCAATTCTCAACTGCTCAAGTTGTTTCCGATTGTCATGTTTCGTAGTGAAAGATACGTGTGCGTCCTGAGTTTTCACTGAAATGCAGATCATTCTTATTTCGCATTCACCATATCTCTGCGATGAAGGTATATGGTTCATGAAGAAGGATGTTGGAGTATCTCACTGTCTCTACGAGACTTTACACTCGCTTTGTATAAGATGCATTGTTTCATCCTGCTCAATAAAGTTGCAGATTTGATGCAAACTATGTGAGGTGCGCAAAATTGGTGGAAACGTGCTGCTGCAGTATTTCGACTGCTTGGTATTTCATATGCAGCTAAAAGATGCTTTGTATGCAACAAAGAATACAAGTACTGTTTACACAAGAGTCTGCTGGTCTGGTAACTCTGAGACTAAATTTCTTTCTGTCTACAAAAATTAGTGCAGATAAAAGCATCTTACACAAACACATAAGATGCCCTTATTTATTTGAAACACAAGTATTTCATTCCTTCAAGTAACGCATTGTTTTCCCACTCATCTTCCCCTAAAATGTCAATTCACCTTAACCTTCGTTCAATCGCATGCTCTAAAGACTTCACATATACGGCATGACTCTCGTGAGTCTCGTGTATTACTAACCTATCTTCGCACTGCACCGTGTCTTGGTTCGTGACAATCTACATCTGATGAGTTCCAAAACAATTACGTAACGGTACAAGAGGATGAAGGCAACGAAGGATGCGATGAAATTGTGCTTTTTCATTCTTCCCATGAGTTTTAAGTATAGTTACATCATGTTACATCTGGTTGTACAACATAAGGTGGGAATAAGTTAATGGTGAATCAGCAATGAAATAGATATAAACTATGATGCGAGTATCTTGAAAAGTCTTGATCCAATACTACTACTCATCTTGAAGTCTTCAGGGACAGAGAAGCAGATGCACTGGTTTCTCTTATTATTGTGTTGCATTGGGACTAAATGATGACTCTCCTATGTCCACAGGGAAGTGGACACAACAATGCTTTACTTTTTAGATTGTGGTTGAAGATTCGATTCGGTTCGTTGATTTTCTTTTTCTGTTCACCCGCATGGAAAGCACGTCTTTTCAAACATCAGATGGTGTAGAGAATTGTTTGTTCCATACCTCGTGAACCTCAAGTTAAATGGCATACATGTGAATTTCATTTACCCAGGTGATTTGTTTGAATCCCTCCTAACTGTGGTCGATGAATGTTGTATAAATCTGTTGTCGAAAACTCTTTCCTTAATGACTGTGACAACTGACAACTACGAATTACATAACTGTAGATTTCTTCTTGGACCGTTTCCTTTACCCTAAAAATCTATTCGGTGCTTACTCATCGTGGCCATGGTCCGCCGTGTAGTTTCTTCATGCAACCAAGGTTTAGTGTTGGTATAACATTTGCACATAGAACATTAAATTGTCCCAAGCGTCCGCGTCGTATATTTACAATGGGATAACTTAGCCGTGGGTATTTATTTATCCACTTTGAGTGTTGTCTTTTTCAGACAACTTGAAAGTCTACAAGAAGAAGTCAGAAACCAAGTAGCATTTTGATAAGGGAGAGAGAAATGGGAAGATACATTTAAGTCATTGTTGTTTGAGAGATTGTGTAGAGAAGAGTTATGAGAATTCAAAGTCTCAGAAGCTCAATAACATTTCAAGACTTATCTACCAAGGACTTATCTATAAAGTTGATTTGATTTGAAACAAAATGGAGACGACAAGAAAGGCATCGATATTCGTGGGTTTATTACTTCTAATCGGATTCATAATAAGTGTAATAATGGTTTACCACAGTGGATCTTCAAGAAGTTCTTACAAATCTACAGTGGAAGAGACTTGGAAGCAGCGTGAGTTGCGGAAGAAGGTAAGCCATGAATAATACTATGAAAAGACCAAATCGAGACAATTTAGTTTAGTACCTCGGCCGTGTCTAAAGAACCAATAAAGTGTCAGTTGAAGTGCCCTTAAAGTTGTGTATTCTACGGTGAATCATTGTTGAGTACTTTATCCCAAACTGTGTAGATTTCCAGAGATTCCCAAGTCACTAGTTGGGAATTCACATGGCTCTTTTGGTTCTCCAGTTGAAACTGATGCCATAGGCTTGTATTTTTTAAAAAGAATTCAAGGATTAGCTGTAATATTGCTATTGTAAAACGGAAACTGTACAGGAGAGTCTTTACGGATTGTGGATGCCTTAGGAATCTTAAAATAATTTATCTATGGTCATAAAAGTATTTTCTATAAAATGTGTATCTAAATTCATTAAACCATCTTTTCAGATATTTTTTGTACAGCCACCGGTTGTTCAACTGTATACAATTATTAGGGATTTTGATAGCGCACAGTGCATGACACATGAACTCGTCTGTGGCGAATATTTCGTCCTTCACTTTCCACTGATATGTCTTTAGCACCATCGCCAATAGTTTATTCAACTCTTTCCAACCCTGCTGTTCACTTACTGGCATCGTCTCCAGAAATCTTTTTCCACATGGAGGTTGAGCTTTCCTGACATCCTGCCAGAATTTCTCTCCTACACTATACACAAGTTGGTATCTCACATAATCCTACGATCCAACAGTCCAACACAGTGTGAGCTTTCTCTTCCCTGGAGTTCCTAAAAGTTCCTACACACACACACACACTTTCTGGGAAAGTTTTATGCAGCACGCACATGAAAAGGCCGTTTTGTAGACAAAACATCATCTTTTCTTCACTCTTTTATTGTCTGGAGAAATTGTTATGATACGGACTGAAGGAGAAATTTTCTCTTTTTGTTTCTTAGAGATAGCCATCTCTATTAAGATGCGTATGGTTTTGCATATGTCTTGCCTAAAACAATGAATAAGGAAAATGACGTACACGTACTTATTCTGATTGCATATGTCTTTCAACCGTTTTCATCTGTCTGAAGTATATTTTGTCATTGTGAAATGGTTTATTTTAGGAAAAGCAGAACCCAACCTCACATGGACATGTTCCAGCAACGGTACAGGAAGCTAATGTTCTTGCGGAAGAGCTTCAAAAATTATTTGTAAAAACCTCTAATGGGAGTCGTGGTGGTGCTAATGATAGTGACAGAAGGAGAAAAGGGCCAAAAATTGAGATAAGTCCCAACTCGAAGCCATTATCCGAGAGTAACCCTCCTCTAGATGAAGTTTTTCCTCGAATGCCAAACGAGGTTTTGCAGTCAGACAGAATTGGAATCGAGACCAGTCATAATGATGGCACAAGTGATAGTAGCAGTACTGCCGGTCTCAATTTAGATAAAGTGGAAGAGGAAGTAGATGGAAAACTTGCCGGATCCAAAGAGGCTCATCTTAAGGCGACGAAGATTATTATAGAAGAGTCGACATCCGGACAAAGTTCTGTGGGTAAACTACACCAAAATGAGTTTTACCCGACGCACTGGAACCCATCAATCACCCCGAGGTTGCAACAAATAGCCCATCATCAAATGAATAACACTAATTTCGTCCATGGAGTTACGCACCAATATTCCCAGGGCTTGCCAAAAGTCGTAACAATCCTCAAGAAAGATATGCCACCATCTAGTTTCCCCAGGCCCGTTATGCATCCAAGTCAGATTCCCAATACCCACATGAACAATTTGGTTCAGAGGAGAAGAGGAAGCCACCCCTATTCAATACCACATCCTCAACAGTTTCAGCATCCTCCGAATAAAAACTGGAATGAGGAGAGTCCAGAAGAAGATGATTTGTCTTTGGACGATTATGAGGAACAGTATCTACTTGAAGCTGATGAAAGAGATGACGAGCAAACCAGCGACACAGATCCTCTAAAAGATATGCTTAAGCTCTTCCAAGTTGCTAACAACCTGTACAAATATGGACCAGAAGGAACCAATTTCAGTGGAATACTTAAGGTAATTTCTGACAATTCTCTTCAATATTGCTGCATTGTTATTGATGGCATCTCCTGAAGGTCGAAAGTATTGATTTTTTCCATTTGTTTCTCAATTAATGTTACAAGCAATCTATTAATCCGGGCAACAAGTAATTTTTACTCAAATGAAAGGAAACGAACATTCCACTGGGAGAAATATGTCGTGCAAAGTTACTCCTTTCTTACAGTAATAACGAAGCGCACTGGTCAAGCAAAAACTTCAGATTAATTTATCAGATGTACAATAACCATAGCAGAATGTATTAAGGAAAACAATGGCTTTCTGATGCAATCACAATTTCACTGTGCTCGTTTTTATTTATATGACCTTTATATATTGCGTCTTTATCAGCAAAGAGTGCCGGAATCAAAAGTCTTGTACGAAAAACATTATGGGATTTTTCTGAAATGAGATAGAAAGAATACGTGAATATTTTTACGAATGTGAACTAACTTTGCAGGTCATCAACGATACCGTGCAAGGAAGCAATAACACTGGACTTCTGTCTAGACTCAACAAATTATACACTCGGCCGAAAATTTCCAACATTCCTTCTAAAACAGATTCCGCTTTTGTTGGACGGAATGCCTACGAAAACTCCTTATCTGCATTTGTTTTTATGTCGTTCGGAATTTTTCTGTTAAAGCAAATTCACAACTTTGCTGGAAGTGGAATTTTAGGAACTACGGAGACTGTGAAAGGAAGAAACTTTGATGATACGAATCTTTTGGAAGACTCCGAACTGAACTTTTTATTCCAGCAGCCAAATTATACCCAAGTATCGAAAGTCAATCTGGATGAATTTAAGAACAAACCTGGAAATAGTGAGTTGCTTAATGCAACTGTCACTGGGGGAGGGAATGTTACCGCTTCCCTCAACTCGTCAAGCTCATCCGACACGATGAACAACATGTTCCGAGCCGCTTTGAATTTAGTAAATGCCTATACAAAGAGCGACGAAGGAGTGGAGTGCATATGGTCAATGTATTGT
This sequence comes from Isotomurus graminis, assembly GCA_034696565.1. Classification (NCBI taxonomy): domain Eukaryota; kingdom Metazoa; phylum Arthropoda; class Collembola; order Entomobryomorpha; family Isotomidae; genus Isotomurus; species Isotomurus graminis. The sequence goes on from JAQGAB010000113.1 coordinate 24,639, forward strand.
CAAGATCTGGACAAAACTGCTGCCACACAAGGCTCCATGTATTCAATGGCAGCGAGGATTAACAGGTACTCCTGTTGGCTAGATTAACTTTCTACTTCTGTTCTACTAATCTATGTACTCTCCATTGGCTATGGTTTTGGAAATTCTGTACGAAAACTGGATAAGGAGCAACATATGCGATTCTTCTGTGAATGAGTAGATTAATATTTGGTTTTGTCTTTTGTTCCTCTTGCATAATGTCACTATAACAAGTATCTTTTCAAAAGCACAAAAAGTAGTGAAAGTAAATATTCGCACACTAAAATGGTTGAAGTCGTGTTGAAACAATTGTTCTTGGTTCTACAAGAAATGCCTTTCTATTTAACTACTCTTAGAACGTATGAAACTATGAACTTGTAAAAAGTAGTGAGATAAAAACTAGACGTGGAAGTTTGGTGTATCACCATAATTTTGAACCATTAGGCTTGTAGGAGAAACTGTTGAAAATTCAAGACAATGGAGAAGCACACTCTCTGGAAGCCATGAAGAAAAAAAGAGCTGAGAACTTAGCATTAAATTAAATAATTCCCATTTGATTCGTCGTGAGAAGTTGTTAGTTACCCGTAGTACGGCGTACTTAAGATGACAACACGTCTTTGTAATTTATGAATACAGCTTAGAAACTTCCTGAGTTCCTTACACTATACCACCAAGTGGAATTTTTAAGGCACTCGCAGCAAGCCAACAGCTTTATTATGCTTCTATAGTGTCTTTAATGACCAAAAATTCTTGAATCAGGAGGAAAAACTTAAATAGACTTTAATGTCCTTTTACTGCACCTCACTTGAAGAAAATGGGAGTATAATACGCTAACCATTCGCTGTTGTAAGTAGATCCAGTTCCATAGTCCATTGAAACTGTTCCACTGCATAAAACTGGAAACATGAGATTTCCTAGGGCGAATTTAATTTTAGCCGTAGAGAGCAAAGTCACATATCATATGCTAAATGACTCTCGACACTTTCTTGGTGGTGCGTAATAAGAGACTTTGTTCACATAAGCTGTATCATTGCTTACTTAGTTTCTCGGTGCTTATGTTCCCTTCTTGCTTCGAGCTGAAAACTGGTTGAATTACTAAGGTTTATTTGGCAGCTTAATAATGTACCAACAGTATGTTTGTGTGAAGTAAGGGAGAAAGACCCAATCTGCTTTCTACACGTGATTTCTTTTCTCTTGAACTTTGCACCACTATGATCCTGCATAAGGACATAGGTACCTATTATTTGGAGAGAAAGGTAGAAAGAACAAGTACACTGGAATTCTTGCCAAAAACTGAAATTGGACTCCATCCACCTTTTGATTATGTGTACATTTGGCTTCACATACTCTCATGAATCGTGTGTCTCCTGTTGAATGAAACTTTACCATTTTGCACTTTCCGTGTCCTCCCATCTTGCATACAAATGGTTTGGATTCTTTTGCGTGGAGATGTAATTTATATAATTGAACTTCATCCAACACTATTTAAATAGGCGAGAAGTTTGTTTTTCTTGTTAATGTGCTTGGGGGAGTTGCCCTAGGGGATGTCATATTTTATTTCAATTATATCCTCGTGGTCATCCTCCTAATGGCAGCATTACTTGTACTTTACAGCATTGGCCTTAGACTTATCATGGGACAAATACCAACGGAATTGACCATTAACGCAATGCTCCAGTCTCTCTTAGGATGGGATGGATTACCTTGCTCACGAATGTTCCCCAAGTAAGTAAAACACAAAATCCAGTATTCCTTGGGGTTATTTGCGGAAGCTTTTCAGCTAGACACGACAAGCCGTTTACAGGGATAAAGTACCGAAAATAAATAGAGTCTCGTTCCCCGTGAGCTACATTGTGGGAAAGTAAATTCCTGGGTGGAGGTTCCTGTGGGTATTTTACACAAGAATGAAGGTGCAGTGGGCAGTAGCAATTATAATTTGTCATATTGAGTACATCATTAAGAGTTGAAAGTGGGTGGGACGTCCTACAATGCGGAACCCATGAGTTCTACTTTAATCATTAAGGTTACTTTGCTAGCTTAAATGTTCATGAGGGTGTAAAAATGCTTCAAAGTAATTTTCTTTTCCCATTAAAGTCCTTTTGTCTCTTTCAGATGTCAAGTTGACGACGGTACCGTTAGACTTCAAATGAAATACCCTCTTTCCAGTAATCGCACATCCTCTCAAACGGCTTAATCCATTTAAACTCTCACTTTTTGTTCCTTTGTTGAACGAAGAAAGTCTCTGAATTACCCTGATTGTATGACGAGCCTCGCAGTGACTCCAACATGAGTAAAGTTTGTTTGAAGTTGAAGAACAGAACTCACACACGACTACCAAAGGTACATTTAGGGTCGAATTGGAAGCCTACATACATCTTTATTCTCTCCGTCAATATTTAATTTGCACAATATTGTGACTATTTAGTCTTATTAGGTGAGTCTAGTTATACTCGGGAATTTTAATGTTTGTATTTATTTTAGTGTGAAACTGGGATTTTTAATATTTATTGTTTGATCATTGTAAATTATTCTTGTAAAAAATAAATGAGTAATGTAAGTACATTCACTTTTATTCGCGGATCATTGTGGAAAAAAATCTGTTCGCAGCTGCTAAAACATTTACAGTTTAATAAACCCGACTACAGAAACGTAAATTCAAACATAAAATACTGCAAGGAAAGCGTAAGATTTCTTCATTTCCCTTACGTACTGAATAAGCGACCAAGGTAAATAATGGGACCATATTGGAAATCACATCTGTGAGTTGGTGTCCATTAGGAGCTTCAGAGTATTAAAAGTGAAACACGGTGGCCATGAATCAAATGCAAGTTTAATCTTAATCATTGAGATATGCGTAGGAAGTCAAGTGGAATTTAAACCAGCTGCAGTTATGCATAAAGCTTTCAACAAAGGAGTTGTTTGAAATCAAAACTGAAATCCCATAAGCACTTAATATAAGTGGGAGTTTGCTTAAACACATCTTGTGGAATGATATGACGAAGAAATCATAGTACCGAATGAAGACAGCAAAATATACTCCAGTAAGTATCATTCAGTCCATTGTCATTATCATTTCTTGGGAATGATTCTTCCTCCATCCGAGGGATTTGAATAAAAATCATCTGCTCAACCTTGTCATTTATTCGGATGGAGAAGGAGTAGCTTTAAATTTGGCTTTCTCTTTGGTCACCAGGAGAAAGCAGAGAGGAAACTCTACACGCCTCCCGAGGCATTCCCTTCAGACTTATTCTTTTATTCTGTTTCACCAACTATTTAAATGATGATCTTCTTCGAAGCTCCTGCAGAGACTTTTACATCGCTAATTTATTACCTCTCTTTCTTGTCGCAGAATTCTCAAGAACAACACAAACTAAATTAATTTTACTATATTCCTCCAAACGGTACGATAGTCATATTAAATCATGCAATTTGTGGGCTTCATTATGGGTGTTTTGGCTATGTGAGATGTATGAAAGGATATGCTTAGTATTGGAAGATACATAGTATAACGAATACGAAAGCAAAGTCGCAGATTAAGTTTCGGGTGCAAGAATTACAAAAGAGGGTTATAGGGTATCAGGAAGATTCAGTTCGTGATCTCAGAGCAAACGTGTCCACGACATGGAAAGATGTATCTTCTGTGCCAAAAACTACTTTCTTCACGTAGTCTCAACAACTTCTCAACTGTAGCCACAGGAGAACACCAGTAAATCAATTTGTGGAGAAATCATGATATATTTTAATGCTGAGGAAAAGCGATGCACATGCATGGAAAGAAATATTAGGGAAATAAGATTGTTCAGAAGCCGCAGCATTTATGATGGTCATAATTTATACCTTGTGCAGCATTTGACAAGGAAGGGACGACGAGAGGTAAGGAGTGTAATCGGGTGAGAGGAGGAGACAGACATCATTAGTATTATTCTTCCGGGTTTTTGATGCATAAAATGTGTAGGTTTGGGTGAAATTGCGGATGCACAGCACGGAAACTGAGAAACAGTTTATGATACCAAACTTCTGTTTTGTAAGACAACCCGAATGAGATAACAAAGATTGTCCAAGAAGAATGAACTCCATATTCACTCTTTGTTTCTGTGTTGGCTTGGACTATCGCATTACACGGTTTCTTGCTTTGTTTTATGTTAGGGTATTCACTTGCACTTTACTACTAAACTAAACCAATATGCATCTTACGATGAAAGTACAGACTTCTTGGGTCAGGAAAAGTTGTAAATACCAATAGTCTCAGGCAAACTGGACCAATATATACTAGAAAGTCCACTAGGACCAAGAGACTATATCGGATTTGTAATCCCCTGTCGACTATGACTTTGTGTACTCAAACGCTATCGATGCGTGGATCGGACTTAAATTTAAATGTTCAGAGAATGTAAAATTACATAACGAGTTTAATTACTGACTTGGCAGACTATTAGGTGGTTAAAAATAAGCCTTAACAATAGAGCAACCTCATACGGTCTTGTGATTGTGAATGTAGAGAGCTTATTAGAGACTAACCCTCTTTTAGTCATCGGAGGAATAAATGCCCTTACTCCTAGCCAATTTATGTCAGCCAAATGAAGACATAATCTTACTGGGTGGTTTTGTAGTTGATTTACCATCGTCATTGCTCCCTCAACTTTCTCTTTTTGGAAAGCTGTAACTTCACCCATTTTTAATGATACTTCGTAACGATAACCGAGTCCCTAGACATGGTGCTTTGCTCATTCACATTGTCATCCTCGATCATGATCTACTGTAGATTGAAGTGTCCTCCAGGATCAAGCCGTTCGTGCTTCCTCACTAAGCACAAGGGCGATCCTTTACTAAATCGGATCTCGGACAGACTGCACATGCAGAGTGAAGAACAAATGGAGCAGGACGGAAATACGTATCTTATATATTGCCGACAATTCCACCTCAATCACAGGAAGCAAGACAACGTCAATATACCACTTGAATTTTCTTTTATTTGATCATCTCTTGTTCAAATGCAAATTAGTTACGAGTGAATGACCACGGATCCTGTGTTTATTATTATCGTTCTCCAGATCTTCCTTTCAAAACGAGTTCGATTTACTACGTGCAATAAAGTTTTCAGAGTGCTGGATATTTCTACATGGAATCAGCTAAAACAACCTTTCGATCAGAAGTTGAGAAGAGCTAGTCGTATATTGTGAGTCGATAAGAGAGACGGAGAGAGCGACAGAATGATCAGACGACTTTCCATATTCATAGTCCAAGTCTATAAAACTTAAACGGTTTAATGAATTTTGCAAAAAAACTCGGATTGAAGGATATACAGTCTGGAATAAAAATCATTGCTGGAGATAGAAGGAATGGGAGGAATATATTATTACAGACTTTACAACTTTCTCGGTTTGATTTGATCCAGTTGAAGTGTATGAATTCTTTTTGCGTGGAGGAAGTTGAAGAGTGATAAGTGGATGTGGAGGAGAAACAACAAACTTGTTCTTGTTTACGGCAATCACTTGTGCATCCCAAGTCTATTGATCTGGGAATGAAAAGACTTTCGTCCGAGGTAATAGTATCCTTCTCATGGCCAAGTACATTATTAATAAGACAAGACTTTCTCATGATAAATTCAAGAAATGAAAGCTTTTCCTATACATTACAATACGAAGAACACTCGACTTTTACGCAACCTCATCCCAAGGCGTTTGAACTACTTTTTCAAATTACACATTCCGTCTGTGTCATGCTAGAATAAGAGGACTCGCTTTCATTTCCACAGGGAGAACCTCACGACTAAATATTCTCTCGGCTTAACAAATGAATATGTTTCAAGTGTTTCTTGAAATGCCTCCGAGCTCAACTTGATAAGGTTGGATAAAACATTTCTTACTAAACCAGTTTTGAAATTTGGGTATTAAACGTAAACAATTATTTTTAAGCTTCTCCTCTTCAACTAAATTACATAAGTATATACATTCTCACGTTAAGCTCCATGCGATGGTCTTCACATGAGAAATTTCAATTCATCTAAGCTAAGACTTCTTTAAGTTTTCTTATATAATGAACCCTCTTCATCTAAATCTCTCTCTACTGTCTCGTTAACACTGTGAGTTTAGTATACCAATTTTCGCCGATATTTTCCCTGTTCTGAGCTGAATAAAGGCGAAAAATTCACTTCACATGTCTTTCCCATGAGAGATTAAGACTTTGCCAAGCTGCATATAGATGTATATAAGTTCCTCGCAGAGATCAGAAGTCTGGTTTCTTTCATCTCATTAAAGAATTACAATTGAGTCGTAACGGCCAAAAGAATGGATTTCAATCTAAAACTTAAGCTTGAACTTTAAGAGTTGGGTGAACCTTGCAGATGGAAAAGTGTGTATCCATAGTATCTTTGTCTTTATTCACCCATATTATCTAGATGCAGCAGCACCTTATGCCGGTCAGGTCAACCAAACCAATTCAGGGTGAAAATAACGACTCTTCTAGTTACCCACACAACAATTGTGTTGCCAAAAGGAAAGCAATGGAAGGAAAGAGGGAGAACTTCAATGACTAGTGCTGTGGATACATCCACCGGAAAGGCTTTATGGAATGGATGGAGAGAGAGAGAGACACGAGGGAAAGTAGTGAGTCGACTTCATGCAGTTTTGCCTTCCTTCCTTTCTCATACACACACACATCCATAAGAACCATGGAGAATTCTCCAGGACTGAAGTACATATGCATCCAGTGTTGTTCCTACACGGGGAGAGAGTGCCGTCGCTAGCAAATTTAGAGAGAAAGTTGAGAAACATGTGAACTTACTAAAGAAGAGGGATCCCTTACTACTTCAACGCTTACTGCCTTTGGACATGCTAGTAGGGAATTCACGAGTCTCATCTGCACTCATTGCGGACCACGATTCCTAGTAAGCTGTTCCACTAAAAATTCTTTCGTCCCTTTACTAACATCTTGTGCGTACACTTATGTTTTTGCTCTCTATATAGTGTTCTCTGACTTGAACTCCCCGTGCCCTGCTCCATCGCTCCACATGGAAGTTGCATAACGGAAAACGGAATGTAGAAGTGAAAGCGGGCTCAAGAAAGCACTCACTTTCTTCCTGACTCTCAGTCTCCAACAAAACTCGTCATTTGATGGACGCAGTCCGCTCTCCGGTCTTTTAACCAACTCTCTCTCTGTCATAATTAAAAACTCACTCACATTGTGAATTCACAGACCCTACTAACTACAAAGGTTCGACTTATCTTCAGCTTTTTACTCTCTACTCATCGTATAGTTGTGTGTCATAATCAAAGTTCCTTTGACCAAGTTGCCCCAAAGGGTGATTAGATTTTGACACATGCTTTGTGACGAGTCCATCACGCAACATTATTCTCTATTCATTGTTGCAGTTTGAATTGAATAAATAAGAAAACCCCATACGAGAGAAGAAAAGGTGTGGGACATTCTTCGTCAAAGCTGACTTTGATCCTTTCTTCTTATCACCTCGACTGTGAAGAAATATAAAAGATGTTGGAAATGTAGAGAAAGGTCGTTTAATGCAAAGCGGATTCTCGTGTCTAACTGAACAAGCACCCGTCTCCATCTAATTGGCTTGGAGTGAAAATTGACGTTGACACTTGACAAATTGTGAGCCAAATTATCACCAGCAAGTAAGCAAGCTTAGTAATCTTACCCTAAAAAGTATATTTGACAAGAGTATCACACATACCCAAAAGTATATAGTCCAAGTGTATATAGTAGATGAGATGAAGAGACGTTCTATTGTCAAGAAATGGGAAAGAATTCCTCATGTGCTTGAGCACGTCTAAGCTCTAGTTAGGTTTACATGACTTGGGTCAAACTCAAACATTTCCTTTCTCCAAGCTGGTCTTCACACCTCTCACTCCTTTATTCGTCTTTGTGACAAACATCACACATTCGGACTATTCGCCACCATCGGCATTCTACTTCCTTGTACTTTCTTCTACATAATGTACCTCTTCCCATCACAGTTGTTAGCTGGAAGGCCACTTGTGTTATAATTTGTAGTGAGATCACGGAGCAAAACCTCAACAAGATATATGTATACACTCCTCGTACGAAAAACATGTTTAGTTGACAGAAAGAAAGTAGTGGGCATCAAACTAATCTTAGATGGTTGCAGAGATGCTTTTTTTTCGTCTCCTCTTTTACTCACAGAATTAATCGAAGTCTTGGAATCCTTAGTTAGTCAAGGCAAACAGGCATTTAATATCTTAATCTCAATTTTATTCTTCAACTTATCTTACTTTGTTCTTTTTTGTATTCTCTAGCTGGAAATCTTCCAGCTTTGTGTAACTCGATCTCATGTCTTGTTCATAATGCAAGCAATATAAAGAGTTTTCTAAGGAATAAGTTTTAAAACATTTTGTATTCAGATTTTAAAACAAAATTTGAGCTTTGAGGTGAACATGATTCATACATTATTGAATAAATGCCATTACACCGACACCCTTAAGGTATTTTGTATTCTCAGTGTAATTCTTTTGTATAAGGTTACTTCTAAAACCCTTAAACGTGTGTATTTACATAAAGAATAGAAAACTTTTTCTTACCGATAAGTGTCCTGTGAATTAAAGTGAAAAAGATATATCCTGAGTTGTGCTGTACCAACAACAGCTTAGCTAAAACCCAGGTTTAGCACTCAACAGCAGAACACCGGGTATCCACGTTGAAGTGTATTTGCTCAAGACTGATTCTCGAGTTTATTAAGTCTTGAAATAAAATCTTCTATAGACAACTGAATTTTTAATTATGTTTCTACCATGTAAAGGAATTACATTTCAAACAGGGCGAAGAAAATAGCCTTCACCAAACGGAAACAAGAGAATACCTTAAAAAGTACGCGTGAAACTTATTTTAATAGCATCAAGCACTTCTCGGATTGTGTAACTTACACCGCTAACAAAACCACAGCCTGCAGTCCATAGCTTTTCCTATATATCTATATAAAAAAATCTTTCCAAGTTTGTACAAAAGCTAACTACCAAATCGATGCAATATTATTAGGTTCATGCTTGCATGAGTTCACACCTGTAAAATATTCTGCGTCATAAACTCTAATTTAAAGATAGGTTTATGCAGAGTGCATGGTCACATACAGGTACTGTACGAGTTAATACACTTTAAGCATTGTTGCACCAAAGCGGATTTTGCTATGAGGTGAAACAATATTAAAGTTTATTAGTAACACTCAACAAGAGCCTTTAGTCGAATGCATCGAGATCCACATACTTCTGACAAGATGTTGCAGACGCACATAATAACACGAATGATCAAAGTACATTTCGGGTTGATACATATTTGGATTGGGAATGACTATAAGGGAGGCAAGGAAATAAAGGCCTGGGAGCGTATGTTGTTGCTACTGTTGTATGTACCGATGTCTAACTCACCACACGGAGTTCCGCAAACTTTCACTTGATTATGTGCCTTGTGCATTTGATAGAATTATGTGCTGTACTGTTGTAATGTAATTACTGGAATCAGAAATAATATTCCACGCTTGACAATGGGAAACTTTGTTCGGGGAATAGGGATTTGATGAACTACCTTTAATCCACAGGAAATCTGTGGAGGAGGGAAAGCACCTGTGCCATCTCTGTGATTCATCTCTGTTGAGAATTGCTTGGTGCATGTCTATTGCTTCATGAATGAACTCAAGAATATTCATTTCATAGAATACTACTTTCCACAAAGTTTGTTGTGTGGATTTTCTTGTCTATAAGACTACCTTTAGTATAGTTATTAATTTAGTAAGCACACTTTAATAATAACTTATGTGTGTCGGGAATAGTTGGGATGGATGGGATGGTAGGGATGTTTGTAATTATAGAGACAGCGTTAATATTAAAATCGATCCAAATATATTATGACATTGTCATTAATACTGGAGTATCTTTGGTGGAATTTTTAATCTTTCGTGCAATCGATTGTCTTTTTTCAGTTTCCGGAGACTACAAATTGCTTTATGTCGTAGCCTTCAGTGAGGGTGAAGGGAAAGAGAACACATACAGATTGTGTGTAAGAATAAAGTGATTGGAGATGAAAAGTCACGTCACATTTTGAAGGCTGGGATAAACCTTTATTGCTAGATTGGGGTGATGGGTAACCTCTGACAATGCGATGTTGAATGGGAAATGAAGACACACGCTGAATAAAAGCTGTGCGAAGTTAGATACTCGTTTCTCTGGCAGCTTTTTGTCTCTGTCATTTACTCTGTGTGCAACAAGAATGAGTGATGTTTCCCTAGGCCACAGGATTCTTGTTATAAAATGACCTTCCCAGTGTAAAGATTTCTACTTGCGAGTGTTGTTACCTCGCAGATACTATTGAAAGAACCAAATTGGGCAGAGGAAGTCTTGGAAATGTTTTCGCTACAACTCCACAAAGTAGTTCTGCCATTTGACTTCATTTGGCAGAGTGGATATTCGTGTAGACCCTCAGACCTGTCTGTCTCATTGAGATTCTCCTCTTTCAAAGTCCATGAATCATTAATATTGACCATAGATCTCGATAAACAGACTGGAGAGCACACAATTCGTAATCTGTGCACATAGTAGTCATTCATGTCCTGCCCAGGTACCTAAAGAATTTTCAAAGTCTTTCATGAACATTCAGCTTGACTTCACTTATTCTTCATTTAAAAGCATAGATACTGCAGTTTGGAGGATAAAACTGTCAGAGTACTGTAAATACTTTTGTATTCGTTCCTCAACTTCCTCACAGACATTCTACAGTATACCTTTTAACCTAGTTACAACTTAATTCATGAATTCCTAGGACAAATTTCTAAATTAAACATGGCATTGTTCCCGCAATACCTCATAGGTATTTACAGCCAACATGTCTCTTGATTCTGACACAGCAAACGAAGGTTTGACGCTGTCTGCGGATTACAAGGAAGCCTGGTTAATGAGCTGGAGATGTAGTTCTGAGTAAACGATTAATGATGAGAAAACAGTGATCACAGAGGGATGAACTCTGTGAACTGTGAAAGTAGGAAGAGTAAAAGAAAGTCGTGTGTAAACGAAAAAGGAGATAAGGAAAAATGGGGGAGAAAGACAGGAGTAAAACTGAGACGAGAGTAAGTGTTGACATTCCTGACTTCCGGCCTTCCTCAGACCACCACGGTCTTGTGTGTCGTCTGTAGGGGCTGTCAACCTATGATAATACCCCCTCCAAGGAACGACCACGGAGACAACGCAAAAAATGAATGAAACTATCCGACAGCTCCTGAGGACACCGTGATAAATGATTTTTGTGGAGGAACATCTAATGGCCAAGAGACATTTCTGAACTCTTTGTTTCACTTTGACTACACACCGAAGTCATCGAGACTGTTAGGCCTTCCGTAATGTCTCAGAAAGCTGTTTCCCCCGTTGATCTGCGTAACTTAACGATTTAGCTGTTTTTTCGTCCACTAGAAAGTCATTACCAATACCACACACATCTCCCATGGAGTACCACAACATAAAAGTCTAAGCGATGGGTTTAAGCAGAAGGCTCTGTTTTAGGAATACGCCAGCAACAGTCTTACATAATAATGCCATAATAAGTTGGAAAGATGTAACCGAGAGATGAGTTATGGTTGTCTCTGTTTGTACAGAATAAAGATTATTTGCGGTGTTTAGAGTTGTCTTTGTCTGGGAAGGAGAGTTACACAACTATACCAGATTCGGAATCAAATGGAAGGAAGAAGAGAGTGTTGGTACGAAAATGCCAATATAACTTAAGTTTCGTGAGTCCTAATGAGAACTGAATTCAGATCATACATGTGGAGTGCCTGAGCCATAATTGGTGGAAATGTGCGATGTTCCATCCGATCGGAAGTGAGTGACGCTCGCTTCTCCCTCGCCACTGATACACAAGTGTGCTTGAACTATAATTTGTCATGAAGCAACGCTGTGATTCATGCACTTCCGGCGATCCTTCCCCTTCCAAAACCCTCTTTTTATGTCTCATGAATTATTCTATGACAATGAGAACAAGATATTTCTCATCTCTTGGTTAATCCACCTAATTTACACGTCCGTTGTGCTCTTTGTTGAAATTCTCGTGAAAGTCTAGACAAGTGAGTTTACATGATAAACAAGCATACTAGACACAAGACAAGTAGGAAGTTCTTTGTTTTCCTTGTGTGGAAAATGTTGGAGGATTTAGCATTTCTTGGGTTTAGTAAACTGAAGTCATCTTACTATTGTATTCTCATGCACATTGGTGGGGTGTCGTCGGACACTCCGTGGTGGATGAGTAAATCTTGAATGGCATTGTGTATAGAAAGAAGGCAAGGAAGGATTATTAGAAACGGAACTTGGAATGCTTTGCTAAGGAGGTTGGTTGGATATATACATGTTGAGATGAGAATGGGTTAGACGGAAGTGGAAAGCAGTTGGATAGGAATCGGAATGCTCTTCTGTGTGCAAGGGTAGCCGAGTGCAATGAATGTGGAGCAGAATAAATAAAGTAATAATATAGATAAGCTATAGGCTCATGATGTAAAAGTGTAATGTGCGATTTGATCGTGTCTGTAGAAAGAGCAACCATATCCGGTCCATTTACGAGAACCATAAGCGTCGGACTTAAACCCTGAACTTCGTTTGATTTGTCTTCAAAGACTTTCTTTCAACTGATTGGAGGGTTTCTCAGCTTTTTAGAGAAAGCTAAGGTCTACACTTAACGATCTCCTTAGTCGATGACTCTTTCAAATTCTTTCAATGGATTTCAAAGCAAGATGAGGCTCATTCACACTTCCAGCTTTAATTATCGTCATACCATTACCCGTATTAGTTTCTTGCAGCCTTAATCTTTTACTGCTTTCCTGCCATCTCATCAGCCTCTGTAATTTACTGTTTAATACTGATGGTATCATTTGAACGAAATTGAAGTGCTCGTGCTCAGCGACACATGTAGTGAGCACAATATCTTTCAGTCGTATTGATCTGAATGAACATTTCTCCAGAGACCCATTATGATTTGAAAGAAAGATGTTCAATTTCACATGATCAGAAAACTTTGATATCTTTCCAGATTCGCAATGTATAGCGTGGTGAGTCATCTGTATTCCAGACCTCAGCGACAAAAGAGATCAAACAAGGGGAGACGACAAGACCTCTCATGCCCTTCCAGAATCATTGGCTACATAAGAAACCGATTCAACAAGGACAAAGGTGGAAATGGTAGGTGGTATTAACACTTTTCCTTATCTTTCCCCACCACAACTACTAATATTCTCCCGTGTGCCAATTCCCTGCTGCATCCAAACTCTACAATACTCTGGCTGCATCCTTGCTTTTCTTTGTGAGGTGACATATCCTACTTCCTCCTCCTCCGGTAAATGTGACCCGTTGGCCCTTCGTCATTAATTTACGCTTGTAAAACCCGTACCACCACGTGAACCCATGCTTTGGTATCCGCAGACGGTGCACTACATAGAAATGTGTGATATTCATACTTTCAGAATTCCTTCGTGACAAATACCTTAACATGATTCCAGCTAGTCAACTAGGACATTTAATTTATTAAGTTTCCTTCTACTGACTGAATTCAGGAAGTGGAATTTTCATATCATTACCTGCTCGCACATACAACTACCAACCCTAGCATATGCATCCAATATATATGAAAGTGGAAAAGACCATTATGTAAAAAAGGAAACGCGTCTAACGCAATTTCTCTTTGGTAGTTCAGCCATACTCCAATATTTCATTGACTCGCCATATAATATTACAAGACACAAGAAGCTTCAGCAACAAAACCGTTATGTTTTTGTACATAAGCTTTAGTTCAACGAGCAATATTTTTCAAACATAAAATCTAATCCGCTTTCTGACTAGTCTGAAAAAATATTACAAGTTAACGAGAGATTTCAATCTTACAGTCAGAGAAGCAACATGAAAAAATGTTTCTTTTGCGTCGAGTAAACACCCTGTTTAGATGACATGTATAAATGCAGGGACTAAAAAATTGCTCTTCTAAAAGTTCTGAGAACTTGCTTACAGACACTAAAGCTTGTAAATCAATGCCGTGTAGTAAAATGCGAAATGCGAGAAGAGCATAAAAATCTCAATGTTACTTTCTCTTGTACTTACCTGAATTGTTCTTTCTGATAAAAGCTCACAACATAATTGAACAATAAAACATGTCAGTTGAAGCAAAATATGTGTCTACTTACAACTGGCTGTGTAATATGTAACTGTATTTTATACTGCTCCATGGAAGGTAAAGACATTGCTTACTTTCAGGTGTTGTTAGCAGACAAATCGCACAAGAACTAAAAATATTCCAAGTGTTCCAGGGGTCTTGTGATAATGTGTGGAAAACACATTTCATATCTGGAAAAGACAGGAGATCTTTTACGCATTGCGTCCCGTGATGTTCTAGTTTATTACTTTCCCTCTATACTACGCTACAAAAGCTTCCCAGTTTGTAATTCTAATATACTTTCTGAAATCCGAAATAAATTAGCAGCATAAAAAACTATAAGTTGGGAACTCACTAAGCCCGTGAAAATAAATTACACCGACTCCTTGGCGTCCAATGTGACTGTATATAGAAGCTTTGGTTTGAAAGATGGGGTGACGAAATTCATTAAATCATGACACAATTTCAGGGATGAGAAATGTTCAATGAAGCTTTCACTGGCGAAGAAAAATGTTCGTGAATTGTGGTGGCATTATTATTGAAAGGCAGTCAGTTGCATCATTCTTTCAGTGAAAAAACAATCTGAGTTTTTGTGTTGGAAACAGAATAGAGGAGCAAAATATGAAAAAGATCTTTCCTGAGGATGAGGTTCATCGCTGTCACAGACAAGAAGGTGGATCAATCATGTGGAGAACCCTCAGTCGTTGGTAGTGTTAAACCTCGTGAACCTCCAGCCAGAACGAATGGTGAAATGTCATTCTTTGTAAGCCCGTCTTGTAGCTCGTATCTAATCGAATGTATTATTATAATGTGAAAGAAAATGTTAGGAGAATCTCACGCAAGTGGCTTGCACAGCGTTTGTCTTGAAGTTGTGATTTGTGAGGGATGAAAAATTGTCTGGAGTATATTGAGATAACTGTGGTATTCAGTATCTAGGAGAACCATTCATCAACTGGCCCAACTTCTCACTTGACTTCCATTTTGACTGAAACTTTCTCCATCTGATTTCCTGACAACTTCTCTTCAAGCTATACACATGGGGTACTTACCCATGTCCCATTCATGTATAGACCAATCCTCACATTTATCTTTTTCTTGGTGTGCTTGCAACAATTGCTATCGAAATCCACGCTTTATTTGACAGAACTTCGGGAACAAAAAACTCTAACTGACAACCTTCCTGAAAATACTGTTTGCAATTAAACTTAACAAATTGCCAAAAACAGTCGATCCAAAGGAATCAATCCATCATTCCAAGTCGATCTTTCGTTCTTGAGATTTCTTTGTTAAACTTAAGTGAAAGCATGTGGAACTGGATTAGATATACAGGGAATTGAGAATTGAGATAGAGCATGAAAATAAATATGCCGTGATATAGTACTAACCACTATATAGTGCGGGTTGCAATATTAACGATTTACATCTCTTTTCATAATTAATGACACAATAAAAGGCTTATTCCCGCAGAATCCTTTAAACAAAAGCAGTACCATTTTTTTAAACTCAAAGAAAGTAATTGCAAGCTTTGCAATCATAAAGCCCGATGGTTTTGATCCAGAGAAAATTATAACGCATCTAACCCCATAGCGTTAAAAAATGAAGATTGGAAAATACCTTAAATCCGTAAAACATTGTGCACCACTCATTTTCTACAAGAATAACCTCAAAGATTACTTTGGAACTTTCATTTTCATTGACAAAGTGCATACCAGTTGAATGGGTCCTCATCTTTAGCTTATGTCGGTGGCACAAGGGAGAAACCTCATGATGAGGATGCTTGTATCTCCTATACTACTTCAAAATCTAGTCCGTATCAGATGAATCTAGCTAACCCAAGCTCTCGGTTTCTTAATAAAAAGGAAAAGTTGATAACTTTTTTTAGACAAGACACACAGCTAGAGGTGCACCGTCACTATGAAGTGTGGAGAGAGGAATATATAGAGGTCAATTTTCTATTCATGAATTCTTAGAGTTATGACCGTGAAGTTCATTCTTTTTTATGATCTTTTTGATATGATTTCTTTAAGTGTTGATATGCGAAGCACACAAAGAGCATTACTTGTGCAAATCAAGTTCTCCGATGCAAAAATATGGACGAGTTTCACACTTCGGTTTGAAGTGAACAGATTATATTTCTGTTTGGACGAAATGCGATGAGATTACTTTCACGCGCGTTTGACTTTGCTCCTCATACACACGGCGTATGCGAAATATTGGGCCAAATCCTTTGCGACCGTTTGAAGACTTGAAAGCTTTCACCAGCTCAGTCTCCTATGGTTTTTATGTATTCTTACTGTGCATTCAAACTAAGTATTTCGCACAACAAATAACAAGAAACGTGCGAAGAACAAAATCTTATGTAACACATTCATTCATCCGTGTAAATATTCGGTACACATGCATAATAAGTCAGAGAACGGAGTAGGCACAGCACAAACTTGGAGTTTGGAGAAATGTGGAAGGAGAATGGGTTTCCCACATCGTTTGGGGAGTTTTGCGTCAAATCAACTCCAGAATCATACGAAAGGAAAGCAGAGCAGCATATCTGAAAGAAAAAGGCATTGTATCATTTCTGCTCCATAAAACTCTTACTCAGAAATAATCAGATTGATTTAACAAAGTCACTGCGCCACGCTCAAACTATTTGCTTTCATCGGCTCTCTCCACTTTATCTGTCCACTTGTATTTCTACGCTAACAAATCTTCTAGTCTTTCATCTGTATTAGCCGAGTATTAGGGTGCTTAGTAATTAATGATCCTCACAAACTATTTAAATACTTTGTTACAGAAAAAAATGTGGAAGTAATGGAAATACGGAGTTATAATTTCAGTGAGTCAAGAGGGAAAGAAGCTACAGAACTTGTATAACTCTTTACTTCATCTCTTGTAGTAATGAACCTGCTAATTTTCTCTTAAAACTTATACTAGCAATTCCTTTAATACTTATATAGGGCATTAAGAACAATTGCTACCTTTCCCGATTTTTATACTATTGACAGAATCACAAGTATAAGGCAGATTTTTCTTTCCTACTGAAAAACAGTATGAATATTGACAAAATTAGAGCATACCGGTTAAAAAGCAGTAAAGCCATGCATGTTCCATTGTGAGATAAATACGGTCTGTCTCTGTGATTTAGATATGGCAATTTATTGGAATACTCAATGAACCTCTGAGAAAGAAATAGTATTTGTTTCAAAGGGGATAAGCTCACGTTGTTCGCGTGCCAAACTAAATTGTACATTTCCGTGTAGACGAGACTAGTGGTGGTAGAATTAAAGAGAGAATATATTGGCGGAGAATGGCTCACAGCAACAGGCAAAAGAAGAAGGGATATAACACACTTAAAGTTTATTCATTTCACATGCTAAGACAAAAAAGTATCATATAGGGAGAAATACTAGTTGATGATAATCGCCCAAGAGCTGTCTGAAAGTTTCATCGTAAACCTAAGGCAACTTTATTAAACACTGGATGTCTGATCGCAACTTAGTAGTTGTAGATACACACAGCAGCCACAACAACACAGAGAAAGTCATATATGCGCGTTAGGCTTAAATAAATTGGAAACAAAAGTAAGCCAACGTGTAGTCATTCTTAAGTACATCCATACACACACAGAGACTAATAAATGTTTAACCTAAAGGTTAAAAGTTTTTTGAATAGAGGAAAGAAAGAAATGGATTATAAAATAATAAGTAATAAACCGTTCGTAAACTGCTATATACTCAAGGAGTGAAACTATGTTTATTGACATAACGATGTTGAAGCTATTTAAAATTACGAGTCACACAGAAACACAGACGGACAAAGCATTCCCATACAAGAGTGTTCCAATTCTTAATAACCCATAAACGCAAAAGTGTAGTTACCAAGTCCGTGTTTGCTATTAGGTTACACTCCCGCATTGCACCATGTGGAAGTCACAGCTTCTCCTCTCATGAAATAACTTAGGGGACTGAAATTGTAATTCGCAGAGCCTCGAAATTAGCAATGTAAATTTTACTAATGCCTGGGAGAATATTTTGTTATGTATGCATGATTTGCCTCAATATAGGGAAATGACAATGAGCCTTCTCACTCCTATTAAGTGAAGGCGTTACATGATTCCATGGATTTCTTAGCTTATACACTCTCTCACCTTGTGCACTTTACTGGACAAGTACACAGTCCTCGTGGTGAATGAAGTCCTAAGTAAACACGTCCTGTTTAATGTATAATACTCTTTGGCGTCTGAGTTGTTCCACTTCACCAAAAAGCAATTACTTCCGAGAACATGTGAGGCAAGAAAAGTACTTCCAACACGTAAAGGAACTTCACAAATTAAAGTTGAATAGAGTCAACTTCTTCTTCACCTGTGGGCTTTACTTTTTCACTTTAATCCGCTGGTTTCTCAGCTTTCTCTGCTTTTAATTCATGAGATTTCCTCCTGCTACAGTTTATGCATAGCATCAGCACTAGAAAAACACTTCCTGGGAAATTACAAAGCTGGATTGGATAAATTAAGTTTGGATCTAAACTAATTCTTGGATCAAGAATAGAAAATAATGTTATGAAT
>JAQGAB010000114.1:0-43001 GCA_034696565.1 Isotomurus graminis
GTGGAGAAAATACTTACGGCAATAATCAGTCATGTAAACTGTAGTCAAGTTATTTTTAGTTGGGGTTGCGGGAGGATCACTAAACTCAAATGAAGATTTGAGTTGATGGTTAGGAGAATTCACAGGTCTTTTTGCAGGAGATTTCTGAAATTCTGGAGACACTCGACCTTTCAAGGACTCCAGATGAGCTGTTTTCAAATGAGACAACTTTGAAATTTCCGATAAAATATTCTGTTGAATTTTGATTTTATTGCCTTACCGAGAGCACCTCTAGACTCCAAATCAATTTTAGACACTCTCTTCTTTCGTGAGGAAATATTGCCAACACTGCTGCTAGCTTTCATGCTTGTGACAAATGGAGGTTTATCAGACATTTTATTACAAATGTATAAATGTTCTATCAACTGTTGTCGTCTGGTCGTTTTTCTCAAACAGAAAACATTTTAAGCACTGATACAAGCAAGTTATGAACTTTCCAAACCCCTAAACCCCTGGGAATGTATTACAACAATTGAGAATGCGTGTCGAAAGGCTTACAGATGTACGATAACATCAACATCCTTATCGTTCGAATTATTTACGTAATAATACCTGGCGTGGAACACCCGAATATGAATACACCAGCCTGAACAGTACACGCAATACAGCCTACGGTAAAAGCCCGTACTACTTCTCCAAGAACTGCACTATACTAATTGAAAATCAAGGTTAAAAAGGCAGATAAGATGGACAAAATAGCAATACATATTCATTCGGTGAAATAAATCTCCATTTCAATGAAGGTTACGCAAAGCACAAGTCACAGTGTGTACAAATACACACAGACCTGGAGCCATATTGCAGCTTTTCAAGTATGATTGAAAAACTCAAGTGTTATGTCAGATTTGCTGTGAGATCATAGGAATATTTATTGCACACACCATAAAACATTCTCGAAATGCACCCACACAAAAACCTTTACAAAGCCGAGTGCACGGTAGTGTACTTAAACAGGAAACAATAATTTTTAGTGCCTTCATTTCTATTCACAATCACATGTACAATCACAACTATAGTTTCATTTGATTTTACTCTGGAATCGCATTACCCCGCATTAAATACGTAGAGTTTCATCTTAAAATATTCCATATAATACATGAGGACATTTCCCTGAGATCAATTTGCAGTGTTGCATAGGCTCGTAATGTATGTATGTGTACTGAAAAGTTACAACATCAATAAGGGCGCAAAGCATTTTATGTTACGAAGTTTTAAGTATTTGTTTAAAATTTCAAAAATAGCTTTTGTTAAACTTCATCCATACTTGTCAACTGTACACGAATATATACTGACTACTTGGAAATTTAAAACTAAAACTTTGGCACGGAATGTTTGTATGGAACCAGAATGTTTGGACATCTAATTTCTCAAAAGTTTGATACATATTGGATTTCACTTGGATGGAGCTGAAAGATTAATGATAGAGGTCTTGGAAAACTTAGCAATGTACGTGGTGCAACAATTATCTATAAAATTCAAATGTTTGCAATTGAGATGAAAAGTACATAGTAATAAGTACTTTATAAAGTATAATTACAAAGTATGTTTACACGTGCTGAATCTATTTTTGGTGAACATAGATAGGTAGTTCAAATATTTAGAGAAGCATTATTGTGATCTAAATGTCTCAAAGTCAAGACAAAATATTATAAAGCATATTAAGATTTAACAATTGAAACTTTAATGTAAATCATTCGTATGGAATATTCAAAATCCTTCCACAGCTACGTGATGAACTCTATGCTGATTATTTGGACTGTTCTTTCGCGTTCCCCACACGGAGCCTTTAGCCAAAGAAGGATTAGCTCCAATTGCGTTCCCGGAGGACCCAACACGGTTGCTGGCATTCGGACCTTTGGTTAGCGAGCTAGGACCACGGGTAGCGACGTAATTCGGCCTAAAGTACAAAAAGAGTGATAATCTTGTTCTTACTAAAAATTACTCAAAGTTCATCTGTGTATCTTACTGAAGTAAATATGGATTTGGGCCTTTGACATAAGATGAATTCGGACCCTTCGCAACTTTGCTACTTGACACGTAGTCCTTCTCCTTGTCTTGTTTTATTCCGAAAATTCTAAAAATTGACAGATTAAAAAAGTTTGTTTCCAAATTTTACGACGAGAAAACTTTCAGTTAGTTTGTATGACAGCAAAGTTGGAACATTACTTCTTGGATGACCGCATGAAATGAAAAATGTTTACTTACGATGAAATGAAGCTCTTCTTTCGTGTCTTTTCTAACTCGAAGTAACCCGAGTCAGGAGTGTCAATATCAAGAGATGATTGGACATCATCCCACTTCCTGAGAGACAGTGAACCTCCAGTGGATAAAGTGCCATCCATGACACTTGAGACAGCTTGAGCCGTTGTCCCTGGACTTTCTGCAAAACGGACCACAGCTTCGGAAGGAGAATGGAGAAGACATGGAAGAAATAAAATAAAACAAAGTGAAATGAGTTTTAGTCCATAAAGGAGTGAAATTCGTAATAATAATCGTAAAACAAGTCGTCATTGTGCGGTGTGCTACAACTATCTGCATACTTCGTCTCTCAGCATCCTCCCATCCTTGAACTTTGTCTCTGTTGGCAGTGGAAGTGCTCGGAGCTTCATTTACAGGCGATGAAACCACAAATGGCTTGAACTCATCCGGTGTCTCTGGACCTACTTCTTGTAGCAATCTGGCAGCTTTCTCCACATCGAACTTGGCAGCATCAGCTGCCCAAGATACGAATCTGTCTGGAAGATTAGAGAATCTTTTGATTAAGTCCCGTTTGACCTTTTCCTTCTGGTCCACGGACAAATGAGGTCTGGCTGGTTTCATTATTGGCGTGGGGAATGGCGATTCCACGGGTTCGCCCATTGAGATGTGCAGTTGGTTCACTGCTAGTTGCTGCTCCAGTGCTTTATTTCTCTTTTCAATCAGGAGCTTCACTTCCAACCACTTTTGCCGAGCTGGCCTGTCATAAGCGAAAGAAATAAAGTTTAACTAATCTTCCTGGGACCAACCCCCGTTACTCCGTCCTTCGTTCAACTATATACTCGTCTATAAATCTAAATCGGAAACCTTTTATTCCCTCTGTCATGAATCTTACTTGGCTGGAGGCGTACGAGTGAATCCTTTCTTAAGCATTTTCTCTGTTGCTCTCTGCACGTTGTTATCACAAGAGGACAACACGTCCAGAAGGAAAGTCTCATCCGCAGCAGAAAAAATCCCTTTGAGGTATTTTAATTTCATCTTTGGACTTCTCTGTACCAAACTTTCTTCCTTCACCTTTACATTAAACATACGAGTGTTTCTTAGAAGGTCATCAAATAATCAACTCAATTCTCGCAAAGCAAAACGAAATAATAATCCTATTAAATTCGTACCATTTGTAACTGAGGAGAAAGTGAGAGCATAGGAGAGCCCCATCTTGTATGGATGCTTCCTGTGGATGACGGGTTGTTACTGAATTTAAGTAGGGACACTGGTGTCCCAGTTCTTGCTGGGCTTCCTGTGGTTGTACTGTTAATAAATATGTATTCATGCCATGAGACCATTTCCTTGCTTAGTTAATACAATTACACCAACAATACATTCAACTTTCTCAAGCGAAACTTCTTCTAACCTGTTTGCTTTGTATGGAGAGTGAACTCCAAGAGATTTAGTTTCTGCAATTGAAGCAATCGTATCCGTGTCATCAACATCCTTGCCTAATAACTTAAGCTCTAATTGATTCGCCACATCCGAAACAAATGGATGCTTCTCCACCTGGAGAGCTGAGACAACCAACGTTGCCCTGTTGTGGTACCTGAGAACACCAAAGTCAGACAATTTTGCTTTTGCAAGTCAAAAGTCTACAATTGAATAGGATTTTTCTTTACTTGTGGAACAGATGTCGAATATGAGGCTCTCCAGCAGTGGGAAACAAAGCACAGACAGCTCTGAATCCAGTTTCAGCATCGCAATTACTGAGAAAGCTGGAGGGCACAATGGGTCCAGAATACGTAGTGCTGGCATACGACCTTGCAGATTGGGGTCGTTCCAGGAATTGCTCCACTATAGCATTGTTATTATGAAGTAACCCATTGGCATTTCCAATGCTTGAAGTTCTTGCTCGACTACTGGGTCCTGGAGTGGGTTCATCCTTATGCTGAGCCTCTAGAAAGCTTAGCTTTGCTCCTGAGAAACTAGTTTTTTCAGTAATCTCAGTTACCCCTAAAATTACTTGTTGTTGGTCGTTTCTCAAGTTCCTAGGAGCAGGAATGGGCGAAGGTGCAATCCTCGGTGAGCCACCAAGGCGTGGGGATGAGCCTCTTCTGTTCAAGGCAAACCCTCGAAGACTTGGAACAGGACTTGACCAACGACTCCCTCCGGTATCCTGTGAACACACATGAGAGAAACATTGTGAAGCATCATTTAATAATGAGAGACATAAACAGACACGAGATAGGTGAAGTACTACACTCATCAGAGACTCGAGGATGGAGATCTAAGTACTTAGTGAAAGTACGCATTTCCTACTCTTGTGCCTAGTGATGAATACTAGAGGCACTTTACGAACCCGATGGAATTAAATAAACTCATAAATTATCCAGGTACTCGAGAACACAGAAGAAAGAAGCAAGGTTAGTAAGATATATTTATACCGAAGCAGCTACCCACAATTCACTGACATGAAGTCCGGATACAAACTTATGGATAGGGATGGATCATTTCATTCACTAAGATACCCTGAAAAACCAAAGTATCAACCTCCATTTCCATCTACTTCTCCTTGGCAAAGCACTTGGAATCCAGAAGGTGGAGAAAGTTGGTGGAAAGTCCTATCAAAAATTGATAGTGATTAATAGCACCTTTTTCTACTACTCGGGATTCTGCATCGCCTCCTGCTGCATCGCAGACTTGCGTACGTTCCGTGGACCACACAAACCAACATCCAACTTATAGTCCAATGTTCTTCACTTGAAAACATTGTGCAGGAAAACTTTAACATTGGTGCGGTGGTTGTTGGCAATGCTGACATTTCGAAGGGAGGAAGCCCGGCGATGGGGAGAGAAAGTCTCGAGTTGGTTTGTGGTTGACTGCTCGCAGCTTATCAAGTGGCTGAATGTTTACTAACCTCAGGATCCCAAATGACGTACAACGACACCAACCCGATACTACACCTCGACCATTCATTTTCCCGAGCATAAATAAAATACTTCTGGGATTAACAAAGAGGTCATAGGAAATGCTGCACATAAGTCTTGATGGAGCTAATTTCACACCATGGTGCATTCGTTTCATGGACAAGCCCAACACCTCCAGGGACACTGTTGTTTTCCTTTCACTTATGTGCTACAACAGTCAGTCCGAAGTTCATAAAACGTGAAGAATGACATGGCAAAGGCTAGCTTAACACCAGGTAGTGTTATAAATCTTTACTGCCTTCAACTTCGACGTGTAAGAGGAAAGGTGCGAATCTTGAGGGTATACCACATGGGAATATTACTACCTGCAATACCATACATCACGTATACAGCTGGGGGAGCAAGATTAACAAGAAAATACGACACCTGCAACATTTAGATTGTGTCTATACGAAGAGAAAGTATCCCATCGGAGATTGATGTAGATGTTCCATCAAACACGAGTCTGCCTTATCATTACGCGTTCAGAACTAATGGGCTTAGTATGAACAAGATGAGTGAGTTCTTGTTGGATTATTACTAGGAGCACAGAGAAGATTTGAAGAAGGTGGCAGTTAAGCAAACAAAGGAACGGAATAAAGCTGAAATGATGAATGAGTAATGACAATAAATGTCTCAAAAAGAAGGTAATAATTTTTTCTAATTGGACAGCAAGCGGGTGTCTAATGGGAGGAAAGCTTTCATCGTTTCATCTCTTTGCGTCATTCAACGAAACCATTTGTGGATTAGCAAGCAGCACAAAACTCGGAGTGGGGTCACAAAAGTGCGAGAGAAAGGAAGCATTCGGCTGGGAATTGGTGAAAGCTTTCCCCTTCATGATCCACCTCCACTCTTCCCTTTGTTCCCAGATGATTGCGTTAAACCAATTTCATTTACAATCATGCGGTGTGACGTGACTGACTCGATGAACTCTCGATTTGATTCCAGATATGTTCTTGCCATAGTCGTCATACTCTTGAACAAGTTAAGTAAAAGCCAATTCGACCGGGAATTAGTGAATAAACACACAACTCTACAAACGAGATGGCTTCTGGATAGAATGGAACCTAGAACCCATTAAGATTCAGCTTGTCCATCATTCGCCTTTTATTTCCAAGCAATCATATCAGATCCTGGCTCTCCGGAGTAATTGATTTTTGACAAATATGATAGAACGGTTCGTTGTTCATTTTCCATTAACCTAATTGACTTGTTCGTAATTTCATATCAAAGACTGTGTTTCCTCAATCTCGAACACAACGACTCCCATTTGCTTTTTAGACTACTAATACAATACAAAGGGCACCGCATAATATTTTAGGTAATTAAATCACTAGCTTCTGTACTCAAGTGTTGGGGTTTGCACAACGGTACGAGTGTTTGAGAAACACACACATTGAATTATTCATATGCAATACGCACAGGAGAAAGGAAAGTGTTAACTCAAAGAACAAAGTAACGACCTGATGCCATGTTCAAGGGAGTTTAATTTATGATCATGGATCGAGCGGTTCCGCTGACATAACTTCGATTAGTACGTTTCAGAAGCATCAAAATTTAAGTAATTTATTACAAAGGAAAACCAAATTGAACATTTCTATGCAAAAAATGACCCCGATGATAAATTAGCCAGGCGAAGCAAACATGGCATGAATTTAAATAACGGGTAAAGATTTAAAACTGACTCTCGGATGGCCATAAGTCATCATAAGTTTAATTTTATTTGAACGTTAAAAGACATGCGACGATGACTACTAGAGAGTTCTCAGCTACGTCGCAAACTGGGCTTTCTCTGCATTCCAACGTTCATTACTTTGAAGAAAGACAGCATTATTGCCTTCATTATTCATGAAAAAGTACGTGACACGTCTTCAAGAATAAAGTTGTTCATTTTTAAAGAAAATAGTTCATTTTAAGGACATCCGCATTACACAAAGTGTCCACATTAAGTTTTCTTAACAACTTTTGCTTCTGCATAGCAAACGAGAGGCTGAATATTTTAGCTTTGTTGAAACCACACATCGGAGCTCCAGACTCAATTTTACCGCAGAACAACTGAAAAAACAAAAAAAGAGAAAGTCTGATAAAGCACGATTGAGGTCATTACAAAGTTTTCAATCACTTGAAACTTCATGTCCCACTTGCCACAATTTTGGTCCCTAGTACCCAACAATTTGTTCACGCTACATACGTTTCAACGTAAGCATTGTGGAGACTTATTCTTGTAAGATCCAAAGTGGATTCTGCAGGACGTCTGTTTGGAATTAAATCTTACGAACTACCAAAACTCCCTAACTACGATAGCTGGTGTGTGGCTTCAATTTTATAGTTTCACTGACGCTTTCCTAAGAAAGTGAGCAATCACTGATCCAATAGGAAGAGCGACAGGGGGTTTTACTTGGTGCCAGATCACGTACCAGGTTAATGAGCCAGTTGATTACAAAAGCCATTTAGCCAGGCTTTCACTGAAACTTTCTACATTTCCTTTTGACTTGTGTATGAGTGTACGAACACATACCAACACAAAGTCAGGGACATTTTTAATCTCACCACATCCGCAACCTATTTGTCCACCTTTCTCCTGCGACATAATAAGCATTCACAAAAAGATTCTTGTCGAGATTAATGTGACACGAAGATCAGTATAGGCACATACCTCATATTGTTCTTTGAGAGTCGGAAATGACAAATGTCATGATCATTGTGCACTGCACGTTTGGACACAAAGTTAACTTAGGAAATGGCTTTATTGTTTGAAAAACTGAGGTTCATTATAAAGAAAAAACGAGTGGAGACTTCCAACTACAGTATTCCACTGTCCACAGAGACGAGATTTATGAAACTACAACTCGTCTGACCTTTTCATGTTCAACTTTTACCAGCAACATACTCGTCGCAGTAGCATTTATTATATAGTCACTTTTGGATTCGCCAGAACATAAATATACAGCAAAGATGACCTCTCCAACAAAAAGACCAACAAAAATGCAAATCGCAAATCGGACGTGAGGCTTTCAACTTCAAGTCTCTTCCTTCCTATTTCCTACACGATCTATGCAAATCATGTTTCCGTTTTTTTCTGCGAAACTCTTCAGATGAGATGAATATCCATGCATTTAAATTCATGAAGTTCCTCCCTAGGATTAGCATATTTCTGCTTCCTACTTCCTCCGTCCGTAATGAATATTTTAAAAATTAATCGATCATCATGTTTCTTATTCTTGGAAAGCTCCCAGAATTATGCATGCCAAAGATATACACACAAACCTCCACTGTCCGCAACCAGACTTTGGACTACGACGACTCTACCTCTTCACCTTTAAATTATAAATTATAGTATCAGGTAAAAGAAAGTAGGATCAAGCCAGCTGGATAAAGTTCATCTATGCAATTTACAAAAGGCTCCTTTTCTTCATGTCCACCAGAGTTGATATGCAAAATGCAAAGTAAGCTTAAAACTCTATAGTTTATATCAAATACAATGCAACACGATATATTATTATATGCGGGCATCTTGAGACATAACACTTCACTCGCATGTCTACCCGTGATCTCTGTGCTTCACAAACTATTAAAAGGCTCAACTAACCTCGAAATAGGCGGTAGGTTGGGTGATCGCGATGTGGTAGGGAGGTGTGGGAATCAAATTCAATCTGGGATCTTCCCATGTTGTATTCCTCACTCGGTGGTTTATGAAGTATCTGCAAACAAACAAAACAATCCATGTGTGAATATTCAGTCGACATAATATTATAAAAAACACACTGGAAGAACTTTTAAGTAATACTTCTTCTATTTAATATTTGATACAAT
The DNA here is from genome assembly GCA_034696565.1 of Isotomurus graminis. Lineage (NCBI taxonomy): Eukaryota > Metazoa > Arthropoda > Collembola > Entomobryomorpha > Isotomidae > Isotomurus > Isotomurus graminis. The sequence continues at coordinate 9,003 of JAQGAB010000114.1, forward strand.
AAATCCTCATCGATTTTCTTTTCCATTTGTCTTCGTGTGTACGTGACTCTTGATCACGGAGATTATTTACACAAGGTAACAATAAATCCTTATAAGTGCAGCTCATGTATTTGTTTACTCGAGTGCTAACTTGCTTAGAATTATAGAACATATATAGAAGTTCTAGGAGTGTAGACCTATCCTTACTTTATTTGCAACTACTGAATGTGTGTTAAACTAATTAGAATCTAATCCTTTATTGCTTTCCAGTCACATTTCCTCCTCCGAATGTTCTGTCTCCACATTTCCAAGCAAATGTCACCATATCTGCACTTCGTGCAGAACCCACACAAACCATCAGGGAACCCAAAATAATCCTAAATCTCAAAATCAGATCAAGGAATGCCTTAAGGCACGTGGAAAAAGTCTCGTTGTGCCAAACCAACCGGAGATAATTTAAATTACCTTTAGGATTCAAATGCCAGTGGGGATCAGGTGAGTCTAATTTGAGTTCTCTTTATAATCCTCCATTATTATTGCTTTCTATGCAGACCTTCACCCTTCCTTCCCACGTATGTGAGTTCACATTTATACCTTCAGATTTAAAACCATCTCTAAAGGTACTTCGCATCAATTCTATTGGGTAATGTTGTAAAATCTAATAGACTCTATAATCTGCTACTAGAACTACGCACTACCTTTCGCCACTGTTTTCATATTCGTTTGTTCATACATTAATACACCAAACAAACATACATCCTATTTTAACTTGCTGCTGTTGAGGAAAACGCTTCCATCTCGGAAAGTTGTGGATTATTCACAATATTTTTCCATGAGATGTGTGTTTGTGAATTGTGAAATCACCTTCTCTTGTCCTGCACTTTAAAGGAATAAAAAGTTCAGGTAAAATGGGAAATGAAAGTTTCTTGGTAATTTATAGTTCAGTCAGAATAATAATGTTGACTTTATTAGAGTCTCATGGGAATGCGCGTTAATATTTCATTCGTACTTATTTCTTTCCTTACAAAGTAACAATAAAAGATTGCTCCTGGCTGTTATCTTTATTGTAGTGAGAACAAGTACAATAGACTTTTACTTTGGACGTGGGAAGCCCCTTCTGACACTCCAAAGGCCCTACAGACACACTCTCTATAATTTTATTAGTACTTTCTCGTCATATTCCTCGGTTACAAATGCATAAACCAAACTATATGAAACTTTAATGGAATTTGTGTCCTTTCACTTGTCCCCTGGATTTATTGTGTTTGTTGTACTAATAAAGTATGAATGGAGATAGATACAAGTAAATCCATATTCTTACATTCTTCCGGTTTTCGGTTCAATCTTGGCCTCCCACCCTTGTGGTAAAGGTCCTAGACCAAACGCTTCCATGTCTGAATCCACCGTTACGGTTGACTTCACTTCAGGTGTAGATTATAGTAGTGATGTGACAGTCTCAGCGGTTGAGGAAGTCTAATGATTTCTTGTGTAGAACTACCCACGTGGTGAACTCTTTCACTGATATATATATACAATATTGAAATTAACCCTGGTAGTTTTTAAAACATACGGCTCATCGATCCAAAGTACCCGAGTGTAATGTTCCAGGAGTGTACAGTAATGATGTGGAACACGCACACACGAAATTACCCTAGAGCCTTTACTTGTTCAGCACACTTGGAACAATCATCAAGGATGGATGTGTTTTAATAGCTAATGACTAACGGGTTTATAAGTTCTTAAAAGAGAAAGCTTGTAGTGATAGCTTTTCCTTCACACTAACTTGTGTATTTTGCACTTGATCTTTATTTAGTGGGTAAACAAAGACCCCGTAGAAGGTAGACACAATAACGATGCACAGCCACTTGGAGAGAAGAATAACTTTGGTAGATTGGAATAATATGTCGCTTTGTTTACTTTTCACACTTCATTAAGACAATATAAAGTACACTGATGCAAAAAAGAGTATCTTGGAACTTGAAAGTGAGTGTATGAATGTGTAGGTACAGTATAATCAAAGAGTTTTATTATCATAACACAAGCACAGGGATAAAAGTCAACTGTATTTTAGTACATCTTTCACTAGAAGCGTCTTCTACTATATACGATGGAGGTTAAAATGCTGGTGAAATCGGAAAGTAGTCGGGGCTCGGAGAAAGTACGGACGAATAGAGGCGTCGTAGAATCTTCTTCTTCATCTCTTTCCTTAGACGTCTTTCTTAGTCGCGTCTTTCATTCTATGTAGGCTAGTAGCTAAGTAGGATTGCTCTTCAATGAATTCTAAATGAAGAAATCTCCAGACTTTTGTGTACTTCCGTGAGTCCAAACCACACTAGGCTGTTCGGCTTTCTTCTGATTGTGGTTCAAGGAACATAAGGCTTATAGAAAAGTATTATTGCTTCGTACAATCCCTGTACACGGTAAAAGATCTTAATGGAGCGTTCAAGTCAATAGACAGTATACCGTAGGGATGATATACACTTTCTTTGTCTGTATTCACTTTCTTATCTTCCCTCACAAGAGATTCTTCCTAATAATATACTTTCTCCATGCAACTAAATATCTCTTTGTACGAATCTCGTTGAGGAATTTTTGCACACAGAATAAGGTAGGAGCAAATAAGAGACCACTGAATGCTTTTTTTTCTTTGCTTTCATATGAAAGGAGTGAGAGCTCTTGTCTATAATGATGATAATAAAAGAATTTACTTTCTTTGAGTTCCGTTAGAAAGTCCTGAGTTGGCGTTTATTCAAAGGTTACGACCTGGATTTTCCTGAGCCAAGTTACTTTTTCTCTCACTACTCACTATACACAGAGAGTACGTAACAACATTATTTCCAAAGTTTGTACTGAACTGCTGATGAACACAGTGACACGTTCGAAGAAGTCTGATGGAGCTCTTTCACGTTTACACTCTGAACTCTGATTGATAGAAAAACTTGAGCGAAGCATTTACAATTGGCTGGGGCTTAGCTTATAACAAAGTAATGTTGTAATGAAATTTCTTGCTTATTATGTACTTTTGCACACATGCGGATTCTACGAATCAAAGTGATAGAATCCTCTTAGTAAGCAGAAGAACGGTGTTAAGAGGGGCCGTCAAAAGTGTTCAATTTGGATGGAATGAAGAGCAAGCATACTTTCATCCATAATCATAATAATAGTTAGGAAGCATCCAGTCTGTTCGAAATAAAGCATATCTCCCCTTGTTTCACGCATAGCGGATTATAAAGTGTTCCCTGCTATAAGTAGCTTTCGACTTTCTCCCTGTTCGGGCTTAGTCGGGAAGGTAGGTCGAAAGAGACGCGGGTAGAAATATATTCCGGTTCGGGTATTGCTCAGAGTTTGCTTGTTCCTATCCCCGAGACGCTCTTCTTTCCAACATGTTTATATATTGAAAGGAGAAAGGCGTGATTTCCCTTAATCCGATATTCGTAGTCTATTCTACTGTTCTATTAGCAGAATTGTGCAATGTTCACAGGCTCATAGTGTGAAGGGGAATAAAAAACGCACACTATTACATCCGAGGAATACTTTCAGTTGTAGTAGTAGTAGTAGGAGCTGTAGAAGTGGCCGATTTTGGGACACGTACCGGGCTGATTCATCCCCCATCAGGACATACACATGTGTGGTTGTGTGTGCAGGGAGAGAGTTATTCTTTCCCCACTACCATCACTAACATTACACTGCTACACTCACTTTTACTGCTGCTCAAACTGAGCTGCTGTGAGGTATATACTCTGGGCGTATTCATTTCTAAGCATTCATCGCTCTTTCGTGGAATACAATATGCATAAACTGAAGGGAAGAAAGTGGAATGGAGTGAGTCAAGTTGATGAAATTGCACAATGCAAATGGGAGTCGGGCTGGTGTGAGAGAGAGGAGGCAAGTGAAATTGGTCGGATATGAATGATACATATTTTGACATCAGCTGTGTGAACAAGTACAACTTGGAAAGCCAAATGAGCTTGGTTGGATTATTTAGTTTCTCATCAAGTGCTCCATACACATATACTATTTTCGCTGAGTGGAGACACCATGAGTGGAGTTCTTCTTGAAGCAGATCCTCGTGATTCGACACGGATCGCCGCCAGTCGGTCAGCTTTATTTGTTAAGCGACGAAATACTTAAAGGTGAAGAGTCACTCCTAAATCCAAGTCTACTGATCATCCATCGTACCTGCTTGTGCGGGGATATCTTAACAATTACGCAGACAATTCTCTCTCCCCTTTTTCTATTCACTTGAGAAGAAAAAATACTTTGAGACTTTGAGGAGAAAACATCCTCCAGTCTTTGAGCAACCAAGAGATATCAGTTTTGGATTAAGCTCACTTCCCAAACACTTTCCTTCGTTGTCTTTCAACCTTCGCTGAGCCAGGCAACGAGATTACTCTGGAGCCCCAATCCTTTACACATGAACAAAAACTATCTCGGTTGTTGTTATGTTCTGTCCCTGACTTTCACCAAGTTATTCACTACAACCTATATTATACCTCCATATCCTCCTGGAATCCCGTTTCTCCGAAGACCTTTAATGCTCCCTCTTCTCCAAAACACAATAGTAAGGATAGACAAAGCAGGAGAAACTATAAAGTCCTATATATCCATTACTACTGGTTGTTTAGAACCATTAACGTATAATATCATCTGCTGAGCTCGATGGATGCACAAGGAAAGGTGGAGGTGGGACCGGCAGTATCTCACAGATCGTTTCACTTGGATGACTTCACAGAGAGCTAGGCAGAAACTCTGGAACTATGAGATATGAGACTGCTGTAATATTTTCAGTTTCATCTACCATTATGCATTATTACCATCAACTGCTCCTTCCTTCCTCCATTCGAGAGGCAATATTTCTCTAAAAATTCACATTCTGGGGCCATCATAATCTTATTCTCTTTCAAATTAACCTGCATGCTTGCTGTGTTATTCTTGAGTGCCCACTTTACACTGTGAAGAAGAGTTGGTGAATTATTGTTACAAGAGACATGTCGCTTTCCCAAAGGGTGGGCCTTACTTTCTCCTTACACTTGTGTATTTGAATAAAACAACAGAATTCAGACTACTTTTGTACTACTGGAACACTTCTTTACTGACAGAAAATTCTTACAATATGCAGTTCAGTTTTTGACATTACAACAAGCGACCAAGAAGGTGTGTTTCTACTCTACCAAATAAACTTTTGAAGAGAATTCGAGCTACGTAACGAAAACAACTACGCTGCATAGTTCTTCTGTCTTGGTGCTCCTAGTTTGTTGGTAGTTTCTGTCTGAAGACTGGACGAGTGAGTGGGTCTGTCGAGTTCATGCTCATGGAAAAAGCCAGGGAGAGTACTACGTGTAAGTTAAAGTTCTTGGGTTTGTCTTTGAATTTACGTAAGTCTTAAGAAAAGATAAAATGAAGGAACAGGATGGGAAAGACTTCTCCTGTCACTTTTTAACATCAAACGGGACAACTATTCCCCAATTCATGTCCAGTTTATTTTGCTAATTAGAGAAAGTTGAGAGTTTAGGGTAGAAAACTCTGTTGCTTTCTATTGTCCTTACCTATCAGATAAAGTAAGAGAATAGTAGAGTAAGATAAAGATAAGATTCCTGAAAATATTGAAGTAGACACTAGAATATATATGGCCTTCCTTCAATGTGATGGTACATTTACTTGCCACCAGAAGTTAATTCTTCACAAGCAACAGCCATAATTTTAGTTGAACACACGTCAGAAACTCTGAGGGAGAAAGTCCATGCTTGCTACTCCTTTTCTCAATAAATCTATACACCGTGGATAGTTATTCTGGTAGGCGTTGTGTTACCAGAAGTAAAGAACACACACCACCACGTATAGATTTTGACCGCACATTCATTTTATACCGTCTCCCTTGCGATCTTATCAGAATGCTAGTTTATTTTAAAATACAGATTCGATTTAGCGGAATTTCCATCAAAGACAGAATGAGATTTACTATTTCAGTGAACATTCTTTAACAGAGCAGACTGTATATAGTATCTGTGTACACCTTTAGTTCATGAAACAGCACTCAATCTTTTTACCTTTGATATTCAATACGAAATAAAATAAGACAAGTCTATTCTCCCTTTCCTTCCTCAGCACGATTGTCAGGTATGTAAGTAGAAAGTAGAAGGTGTCCTTATGAAAGAAATCGGAAGAAAGTTCAAGGAGAAAGTACGAAGCTTGAAATAAAAGAAAAAGAAGAACTTCCCGTGGTAAGACGAGCAAGTATATTTTTTATAAAGGAACAGAAAAGGAAGAAAAAATAAGGACTAGTGGTGTAAAGGAGACTTGGCCCCGGCAGTCAACTCAGGATTGGTTAGCAGCAAGCTTCGTCAGTCGGAAGCTCCTTTTCCTTACAGGAGATTGCTTTTGGCTCTCTCTCCTTTGATATTCAAGCACCAGGGAAAGCATTGCATGGGAACTGAGCATGGAGTAAGAACACCACTAGTAACGTGGGCTGACTAAAGTCCTTCTAGGATAAAAGTCAGTGAGAGTGAACTATCAAGTTGTATTCCGAGACCGAAGTCGGTCCAGTTCACTTCTCCTCCACCGTACACGCTCATAGTACTCTATATAAACTCAAAGTTTGTTGTAACTCCTGGAAGAATAGTAACTTTCTTTTGAGGTGTGTGCACAAATGTGTACATCGTCCTTCAATCTGTAACCCTCCACACACATCAATATCATACACACCACGACAACTCCATACAATAATACTCGAGCAAGCCAATAACCATTACCATCTCCTGAGTCAACAGTAGATAAAGTCTTCAGTGTGAGTCTGTTGACAACACGCTATCAGCACATCGTCCGTATAACGGAAGACATTTCATAGTGAGCCAGAACCTGCGGCCAGTAGTTTCTCTGAGACTTTCTCCTTGTGAACGGAAGGTGGAAATATTAATACAAATATGAGAGTATAGATCGTAGGCGAAGAAGGAGGAGAAAAAGGAAATAGATAGAAACCTCAGAGATTGCAATTCCAATCCCATACAAAATAGGCTGATCTCCTCCGGTTCCTTTCATCCTGAAGAAAGTGAAGTCACTTTCCTGTGCCCTAGTTGGGTTGGGTTCATCTCATTTCATCTCTCGAATCTACAATCTAGAATCTAGACAACTATCAAGCTGTGGTGACTGCCAAATCTAAAGCCACCTCTGCTCGTCATGTTCTCCATAATCTTAATCCTTTTCCACGACAGTCAGTTCCTTTCGTCTGTGGTGAATTGGATGTGGTGCTGATGTCTCTTTTTACAACAGTTACATACACGGAAACGGGAATTTAGAAGTTGAGAACTGAGTCAGATCAGCGTTGTAATTGGAGGAAGGCCTGAAGCCACACGGATTCAGCCAACCTAAAGCTATATTGTACACACAACCTCATGCATACACGACGTTGTCTCTAGTGGTCCCGACGAGTGTTCCTCGTATATACAAAAGCTTGACTGTGTTCGCACAAACAGTTCTTCTGGGCTGTAAGTGCCCTTGCCTCAGAGTGTGTCTGTGGCAGAGTCAACCTCAAATGTCTGTCGTTCTGCACTTCATGTTCCTGTAGAGAAAGCAAGGTGGGTAAAGACACTTGCCAAAAGAGAAAAAGTGAGAGAGGTTGTCCTCTCCTCAAATAGTTTGAAGTTGCAAATTGAAATTGAAAACGTGGCTTTTATCTGTCATGTCTATTCAATGAGAAAGTTGATGATGATGATAGTGAAAGTCGAGGTAGGGTTGAAAGTGGATTACAACGCAGTAGATTAAGCCATGGGATAATCACGTAGTTTAGCAAATAACCTTGTATGACTCCCTGTCTCTCTAATCTCCCATTCTTTCCCTCACTGCACTTCATATTTTATCTCATGGGTACAGAGAAATTTTTCACCCGAAGTTTATTTATTACATGTGTTTTTCTTTCTGGGTTAACAGAGTGGAGGAATGAGGACAGTGATGTGGTCAAAATGGGCATCAAATCTTGTCCTCCTGGCTGTGATGGCCATCATCGTCCTAATGGTTTATTGGCAACATAAACTACTTACTCTGGAAGAACAACAAAAATCCATCGGTAAGTTTGTACTTAGAGGTATTTATTGCGCTCGAAAGTAGCCATTTTCTGGATTATCTCCAAATAAATCTCTACACTATCTGGAACTTCATCCGTTTCCCGAAGTTTCCGGTCTCCATACGTCTTCCCATGTCCCCAGTAGTTCCTGTTCATTGTTTCTTGCTTGCTGGGTGGAAACAATTTTACTTTCACCTATTATTAGCTGTGTCTTTCTTCGTGTTTTAATGTTTCACTGAGTACCGTCACTACTGGCGTACCATTAAGCGTCCTACCTGTTCTTTCAGATTCGTATCCTCTCTTTGCGTTCATGTACACACGCCTTTTTGCCTTACATAAGTCTATTGTGCATGGGTGGAGGAGACATTAGTTCTTCTGCCACGTCCCATGGTATCAGAAAGGATGCCTGTGACTTTTATTCCTTCTCCTGTCTAATAGAAACTACAGCTAGACTCCCTATAACTTTATTCTACGACAAAAGCTTTCTCTCTCCCTGTTCTCCTATTCCGAGAGTTTCAAATGGTACGGCAGCGAAGAGACCTTTTCTTTCTACAATATATCATCTTTTGTCTTTGGTAAAATAATATTCTCTCATGGTCTGTCGAGCTCCCCGCAGGGAAAAATATTGTACTTTACGAGCCTATGAGTAAGGAAATCATGATAAATTTCAAAACAGGATTTATTAAATGTCTCTTCGAAGCTTAGAATGAATTTTTGAAGAGCCTATTGACGTCAGTGGAGTGTATAAGAGTAATGGAAAGTAAAAACACTAATGGCAATGAATAAAATAAAATGAGGCAAGTAATATTTGCTACTTTCCACACTAACCACGGTGCCCAAGAACACGCAAGGGAAAGCCTCCACAATGCAGTCATATAAAAATAATAAATGGTCGTGTGGCGGAAAAATACATGATAGAAATTAGCTTGCTTACCTTTCTCTTATGAAATCATTATCTCTCTTTCATTTTTATTATAATCATTCTGACCTTTCTTTCCCCTTTATTTATTTCCTTATATGAATTCTCAAATTTGCTACATACAGTGAAGTGCCGTTAACTTGAGAACCCTTGAGGTTTCTCACTTTTTCCATCTCGGAAAGACTTCAAAAACTAATTTCATCCCAAATATGATTATTGTTGCGTTAAATTAGAATCAGACCTTTACCGTTTCTTTGAAGAAAGAAGGAGCTAGAAGTATTAGAAGAGCATGTAGACTCTTGAGTGCATTATTATTAGCAAAAGTTACTGGAGTGCGTCAAAGGGCGAGGAAAACTTTTGACCAAAGGGAGAAAGTTAACCTGCGGGAGTATATCAGGATCAGTACCCGTCTTACTCCAATGATGGTTTGATCTATGAACCAACTTGCACTAGCATTAGGTAAGCCTCCTCCACCAAACGCATACTACACTCATCCAATAGATCCATAAATCTAATGGCTAACCTGTAAAAGACTAGTCTTTGCCTGTTTCCAGTCTTCAGCTTCAGGCAATGAAGGCAATATCCTTTTTCATGGATGGTTTTTATACCATCTGAGTAAACATTAGACGGTCACCCATGGTCTCATAAGTAATTCTACTAGCTCACCCATGAACTAAAGAGTATCTCTGAAATTTCATGGCGACCTATCAGTCTTCCTTTACTTACGAATATCACACCAACGCGGAGTTCATGAATACATGGAACGATGGAAAATTTTCTTTTTTCCTCCAACCAAGTCATTCAAGTAATACGAGCTTTACTCATGCAATAATCCGTATCTTCTCTTCTATCTGCCCATCTATCTTTTCCAAATGGCTTAGGTCTGTATTATAAAAGCAATAATAATAATATCAAGGGACATCATCAGAGTGCAGACCTACAGTCAGCCTCTACATGGAGAAAGGTGTTGTGTGTAGTACGTGTGGTGGCTTCTTATATTATCGTGGGTACTCCTGCGACTTCCTTCCACTTCGTATCCTCCATGAAGTCCACCCACGAGTACGTCTTCCATCTGCCTTGACTTCCTTTACTATCCACACGCTGCTAGCCACTACCTTTCAAGTCTCAGTTCATGTCTTCCCGTCCTATTTTTTGTATTTGTTCTTACATGTCTGTATGTGTTCCTCTGGATCAATAATTTCCCAGAAGCATTCATACGAAAAACCATACTTGCAAGGAAACTTGAGAGTGTGATCGTGATCTGTAAATTCGGCTCGTACTGGCCATTCGTCTTCGATAATGTGTTGTACAAAATCTTCTTCCAGTTCCTTTCTTTCTCACCTTTCACTGGGCTTCTGACTTGGAAGGAAGTGGGGGACGTACGTGCTGCACAGGCATATTTATAGGCTCAACTCTCTTCGTCACCAAAAAGCAGGTTACAATGGGCCAAACGATTTTAGGGTCTTTCCCACCAATTTATACTGCATTTCCCTATGCGGAAGCGTATGAATGGTGCGTGTAATGACAAAGGAGAAAGTAAAAGTATTGGATGCATATAATGTAAAAGTTTTGGCGGACACAGTAGCAGCAAGTTAAGAGGCGTCCATGTATAAGGGTGCATAAGATTCCGATTACCTGCCCATTAAAATCCCAACGAGACCAATAAATACTGTGTGAATTGCCAGGCTGTTCCGTTTGTATTGCTGTGTTCTTACATCCACTTACACTTTGTGTAACAGTTTTCGATCCCTATTTTATACCTTCAACATTCAATTTACAATTTGCAGGATTTTTCCTAGTCTGTATTTCCATAAGAATATGTTTGAAATGGACTAAATTACTAGGCGCAATCGTTTGGTCCTATTCGTAATATGTGCATTACGATTAGAAAAACTACACGAATCGGACCGCGTGAAGTCGGATGTCTAAAGCAGTAAAGAAAAACACAGAGTGTATACTTATTGTGTTTTATTGCATTTGTGATTTTTCCCTTCATACTTTCTCCTCCCAAACGAGTTTCCTATTCTTCATGGTGGAGAAAGTAACTCAGTAGAGAGTGCATAAATTACAGGAAAAGGGAGCATGAAATATTTCACAAGATTGTCACTCACAGGCATTGTTCCTCCATGCCTTGATTTGAACTTTGTTGCCCTCCCGTCATCCTGTCGTCCTTACAGTCTCCCTGCTGGAGTTCCTTGTTGTACGATGGATGATATTTCTTCGTTTTACAGATGTGGAGAAAGCTTGTATGAGGATATTATACACGAAAAAATATACAATAAAGGTGCTACGGTATTGACTTGGGTTGGGATAGTTGATAGTTGAAACTGTTATGTCTTTTGTATAGGCAATCTTCCATGAATAATGTAATAGGCTGCTTTAGCCTCAAGTGTCTCTGCTTTCTTTCACTAACTACATGAACTCTTTTGCAACAACAGAGAAAGTGAGTTGGTTGGATGACTAGAGAGCTTCCAACACTAACATCAATCCATACTTTTCTCGAGTGCTCTGTATTACGTGTGTATGCGCTGTATTGTAAGTAGTGGGAGTCCTTCTACGGGAAAGCTCTCGAAATCTACGAACTTCGTGTAATTATTGTCATAGCGGTCGTTCCATAGGATACCATAGGGTTCTTCAGGATTTGCTCTATCCTATATGAATGGAACGTAATGGCCTTCAAGTACTTTCTTTAGCTTTCTTTACATCTCATCCATTCCGAGAAACTGATGGGGCGAATAGAAATGGAAAATCGAACTCCCGTGAATTGAAACAAACCCCAAAGTTTGTCTTGAATTCAGTCTTTTTCACTATTTGCTTTACAATTTCCTGAAAACATGGATGTTAGTTGGAATCAAGAGTTTGCTGATCTTGTCGTAAAGTTAACCAAACACTGTACATTTTAGTGGAGGCACGAGTTCGAGTATGTTGGATCTAAACGCTCAAGGAGAAAGTCAAGAATTCTGTTAGGAAACTTGATGGGTTAAATGGAGTTCCTTCATGGTTCCAGTCGAAGTAAAGCTATTGGAAATTGTAGCAGGATTTATTTAGATGGTGCTCTTACTTTTATAATGTCTGTGGGGACGCAAATGTACACATCTGAAGTTGGAGGTAGTTACACCTGTAAGATAAATACAGTTGGAAATGCATAAATCAAGAGGAAGGGAGAATTGCTATTACTCCGGTAGTTTAGAGGCAGTAGAGTGGCAGTTAGTGTTAGCAGTGAAGCTCGACGAACACACCGGTATCGTCCTCGTCGTGATGTTGGATGGCTAAAGCTATCTTCCTAATTTCTTTCCATAGTTGAATTATTGATTTTTCGTTAGGGATTCATCAGAGCTTGAGATAAAGTCTCTTTTAGCCCAGAGAGAAGCACAGGAAAACTTATATATATATAAAAGTTTACGCTGATTTCCATGCGAGCATTTAGGGTACGACTTACGACTCTGTCTTACTCCACAGAGAGAAATACCTGTGCCTTCTCTATCTTTATGTGCATTTCCATTCGAGATGTCTAGATTACACATATCCAATTTACTTTACCCTTTATCTCATGAGCAGTCGTTTTTTCCCTCGATATTTACACTCTCCCCGAGAAATGAGCTTTGACTGAACTCCAGAACTATCTACGACCAAATCTTTCCTACATTACACGCTACAGTCTCATAGTGTACATGTAGCGTGTATCCCAACCATCATCTTGACGAGCCTTTAAGTGAGCTCACAGAAGATTTTAGAAAGCACGAAATCCATTTGTACAATTCGTAGTAACTGTCGTAAAATCATTAGTTCATTCGGGAATTTTGCGTAATCTCTGATTTCGCTTAAAACTTATTACAGGTGCAAAATTGGGAATCGTTTCAACGCGGACTAGTGGGGGTATTCGAGGGGCAGCATCGGGTTCACCTGACAATGGACCTTTCGGAGCTATTAACTCTTATGACTCTGTTGACGGGAGTGAGTATTTACTTTTTAACCATGTCTCGTTTTAAGTTCCCATCAGTAAAAAAAACAATGAAAAGCGATGAGAGACAAGTGACAAGGATAAGAAAGCATAAGTTGTCTGTGTGCATGCCCCACTTCTCCCCATCTCCACACTATTCCATACTGCACTGTCTATCTCGACATTTTCCTTGCGTGTGTGTACACAAATGCAAATACAAAACTTCCTTCACTGTCACTCATTATCTTTTGGGTAGATTAAAGGAGGAGTTTCATTATGGGGAAAGTTATATAGGTACATAAGAAACTTGATCACTTCGTAGCATTTTGTTGGTGTCTACACCAAACTATATTTCTGTGCAATTTGGGGTTGTTCCCTTTCAGAAAGTTATACATTATGCGAGTCTCAAGCATGACATGAGTACGCCGGTACGCAGATATATATTCAGAGCAAAGGAAAATTACATCCAGAGTGAAATTATATCATTCTACTAGGCCAAATAACATTCCCTGCCTAGTTTTATTCACTCTTTGAATGTCAACAAATTCGAGGCGAAGATTGAGTTGAGATTTTCTTTTGAGTTCTTTCCAGAAGAGCACACGTCCCTTGGAATAAAGTTTGAGCCAAAAGTAAATAGAATCTTCTTCTTTTATGATAAAATAATAAAATATTCTGTTCCTCTTGTATGAAAAAGAGAACATTCTTCTAATCCTAATGCTCAGAGAGTTGTTCATGGAAATGGAAATCGCTTGTAATGTAGAAAGAAGAGACAGAGAGAGAAATTGAGCAAGCATGTATGAATACGAACAAGAGAGGAGGGAGTTAAAGAGGAGGAGGAGGTGGGGGCCAACTTGTTTGGAAACTTCTTCCATGACTGACTCACCTCTACACATATATGTTAAATGTTATTATACACAATATGTGTATATAATGATAAGGACAGAAAAATTGAATTACCTGTGGAAGAATAGTGGAGTAAATAAAGTTGACAAGGAAGGTCAATAACGAAACTTTTTGGGACAAAATATGTCAGAAAACCTTTTAATTTTTCATCATCGCACCTCCACTTGTCACTTGGTACTTCGTACACTTTCATTTCCACTTGCAACTTGTGTTCTCCCTTTCCGTTGCTCCCTACACTTCTAAATAATTGCTTTCCCTGGATTTTATTGCTTTCTCGTTAGTCAGTCATGGAAGTATCACCCATCGTTATTCATGTAAACCTCTCAACTCGGGTCTTTCCTCACTTTGCATGTTGTAGGAGAGAAAGGTCTTCTTCGCACCTCACACTCTCTCTCCTCACTCTCTGTTCTGTCTTCCTTCCCACTAGTTGAAGAGCAGGCGTACAATAAAGCCATCGCATTTTTATAATGCCTCCCCACCTCCGGAGTAATTACTTATACTGCATGCTAAAATATTCAAACCTAGAGAGTCGGTGTGTGACAGACTTTCACTTGGCTCAAGTGCGTATATATCTTCCTTACTGAGAGTGTTGTGTGATGTCTCACTTTAACAGGTCCAAACGACGAGTCCTCAGATATGTCAGTAATCATTTACAACCGAATACCTAAAACTGGTTCAACCTCTCTGATGGGGATTGCGTATGAGCTGTGTTCCAAGAATGGGTTCCATGTGATACATCTCAACACCACGAAAAATAGTCACGTCCTTACTCCGGCTGACCAAGTAAGTCAATTAATTGCTCCAATCTAATAAACGCAACCTGTGCAAGAGTTCTTATAGATTTGGTGCAGTAATAATAAGCTTGAGTGAGGAGGGTGGTTTACCCTTCTCCGACCATCCACTCATCTATGTGAAATGAATTAGACAAAAGCTTTCATTCATGTATACTGAATACACTCCACAACAGACTCCATACCGTCCTTTATTAGTACAGCAATGGAGTGTATTGTGAAATATAACTTAACGACCTAGGCTGCGTCCTTATTAAATCCAGAACCGGAGACAGAAGGCAAAGCGGAGCGTGTAAAAGATTTAATTAACCTAATGCTTAGCCATAAACTCCCTTGCTCATTTAATCAGCATGATGAACTGATAATGAGCTTGGACGTAAATACAAACAGCAACATATTTCAAGGGAGGGGAAAGCAATGCCTCGAAGGAAGAAAGTAATTTGGTTGATTTAATCAGAAAGGGTGTAGAGGAATTTTTGAGAGTATGACTTATTCAGCCAGGTGTGTTGTGTGTGTAGAGTCGAGAGGGTCTTTTTACCAGAAGGCATTTGTATTAGATTATGTATTACCACAGCCACTTGCCTTTTCCTGTCTGGTTCTTCTTTGGCCAGGAATGATTAGAAAACTGACTTCCTCTCCCCAAAGATGAAATGGATGGATGGTAATTTAATTTGACGTGTGATTATACTCCTTTTTCTCTTTCAATAGATTCGTTTCGCCCAAAATATATCAGGTTGGATGGAAAGGCGTCCAGCAATTTATCACGGCCACTTGGGCTACCTTGACTTCGCAGCGCTGGGCGTCTCACTTCGGCCATTGTATATCAACGTTGTTCGAGATCCCTTAGAAAGACTAATCTCTTACTATTATTTCCTACGATTTGGGGATAATTTTCGTCCTGAAGTTGTGAGAAAACGCAAAGGCAATAAAGAGGTAAGGAAACAACCGGCCTTCCGCAAGTATTTCCCTATTTATTTATTCACGAACGCGGTACATGACTCCACAGATACACCCTACTTGTTTAGATGAGTAAACTCGTGTTTCCTACTACGGAAAACATAATCAATATTTCAAACACACTTCATGTCTTCATTTCCTAGTTCAATACATGACTTCGATTGGCTCAACAAACACAATTCCGTTTTATTCATCCACGAGAAAAGCTCAAGAGAGGAACAATTTTACACCATCGTTTACAATAAAACATCTCATTTCCCACTAAGCGACTCATTTTTGCATAGTAATCTGCCTCCTTTCCCATTCCAATGACAACTTTCACCAAAAGTCTCGCTCCCAAACTCCTACTGTCCACAGACATTCATCGGGACATCCTTTTTAGGTATATGTGCAAGACACTCGAAAGAAAATGTCTAAACAGGTTGTATAATTTTATTTCTTTGCTTAAGCAATAAAGCCGTTTCTAATACATTGCTAAATTCTCAGAAGAATGGGTAACGACGGGGGGATCAGATGATCCACGAATCCGGGTCCAACATTTGAAGCCCGTTACAATAGGCATAAATTTTTATGATTTCCCCTCGTTTGCCAGAGAGAAAAAGCAAAATACTTAACCCATTTGAAAATGGCTATATACAGTCAGAATAAGAAAGTGGTTCCTGAGCTGCTTCGTCTGTGAAACGGAGAAAGCGTCTCTGGCCTTTCTCTCCTGGCCGACTTCCTTCACACACTAAATTCCCACATTCCTCCTCCATCAGAACAACTCCTGCCTCTGTGTTAACTTTTCCTAGAATTTTTCTCCCGACCTGCCATTGTTTTGTTTCCTATGTTTGCAGAATAGGATTACATTTTCAACATGAATGTCCATGTTACATGTCAAAGAGATGTGTGAGAGAATGGGAGGATGGGAAGGAGGTTCCACTACATTTGGAATAAGTAGAAGGCAGCATGCAAGGATACTTTCACCAAAGCCTAATGTGATGATGGATGGGAATAATAATAATACGAATGAGAGAAAGCGCATTACATATGCCTCTCTGCAACATGTTTTAATGCTCGGCACGACTGAACATACTGCTGTGTGTGTGTAGATAGACATACACACAAGTTAAATTACATACTTATTTACCAACTACTGCCAATATGGGATATGCTTAAGTCTCAAAAGGGAAAAGGTTATTGGTAGTTTATCCAGGCTGAGGGTACTCAATTTTATTGTTACGAAGTTTTCTTCCACGTTGAAATTATGAAAGTGAGTATGAGACATAACGTAGCATAACAATAGGGCCAACATAACAATAATACAAAAGTCGGTTCTCAAGTAATCTCTGTGGTGTCTCTCGTTGGATATGCTCACTTTTTACATGAAGAGAAAGAACGAAAAACTTTTGTGAAAGGCTCACACACAGAAGAGACTTTATTGAGAGGATATGAGATACTTCTTCAGATGAGATACTTTTTGACAGCTTGAAAAATTTTTCCTCTTTTTCTCACAAAAATGGGGAAAGAGATGTTTAATCCAAATGGTGGAAACTTTTTTGTTATCTCCAGAATTTTCTTTATTTGTTCACAATATGACAGATCCTTGTGACATTGACACTATGAAATGTTCTTACAAATTCCCCTTGTTAGTCCGGACTTTTTTATTTTCCAGACTTTCGACGAGTGTGTCGCAAGCGGTGGAAGTGACTGTGCTGTGACAAACCTTTGGATGCAAATTCCCTTCTTTTGTGGTCATCATGCCCTGTGCTGGGAACCTGGAAATGCTTGGGCTCTCCAGCAAGCAAAAGCTAATCTAGCCAAGTCGTATTTCCTCGTTGGAACGACAGAGAGTATGGAAGACTTTGTAGCGATACTAGAAGCATCGCTCCCTCGTTTTTTTCGTGGTGCCTTACAAGTTTTTAATTCCGGTAAGTACTTCACAAAACTAACGAGAATGAGTGCAGAAGAAGAGAAAATGAGTGGAGGCTTTAAACTACAATATGTGCCCAACTGTGCTTGCTCCCTTCACTAACCGTTCAGAGGTATTGTAACAGCAAAACTGTTTTACGGAGAAAGCATTGATATCATAAAGTCTTAAAGGAACTTTCTCGTGGTACCTTTCCAGACTTGACTATACTATGTACTTCAAATTCCAAGCTGTATAAGCGTACCCTCAATCTATAGAATCTCTCACGACCACTTGCAATCTTAGTTCTACATTTGCCGACTTTTTCAGAAAAGATTATGTCACCATTTCTTCTCATTCAGAGAATCTAGAAAGTTACGTAAAAGCCATTCCTAATGATGAGAACACTCATCTTCTTTTGATCACGACACACTCCTCTCTCTCTCTCGTTCTCTACAAAATCTAATGTACTTTTTAATTCTCCACTAAATATGGTTTCGTGTCTGGCATAACTCTCAATTATTGCTCTTGTTTCAGAAGGAAAGTCTCACCTGAGGAAGACCTTTGGAAAGCAGCCACCGAGTAAAGAGACCATTAAGACTTTTCACAAATCCAAAATCTATCAGATGGAACAAGATTTCTACATGTTTGCAAAGAGAAACTTCAATTCAATAAAGAAAAGAGCTCTTCCTTTGGATAGTAGCAAATCGATACCTCAACAGTTCCGGTTTGAGAAAATTCGTCCTAAACTCGGTGGAAGTTAATCAACTGGAACCTTACAAAATATTTGTTATCAAATGTTAATTCTCAGTACTACTACTACGCTACGCATATCAAACCGAACAGCCTAGCTTACCTAACAAAGCAATTCTTATACTAATGCAGCTATTAGAGATATAAGGAGTGTAGTAGATCTTATCACAATGCTTTAATTATTAAATATGCAAATCATCATTTTGGTACGTATTTCTGATCTATCTACAACTGTATATTTTATAACCGTTGACCCCCATTGTTTAAACTTTAAAATACTTAAACTGAAATGTTGCGCTTATCTAACAACCCATGAATGTGTACAAGGTGTCAGTGTATATTTAGTAGAGTTTATTTCGCAAGTTTGCATTCATGAATACCTAATGATATGCCGTCTCCAGTCGACAAAACTCCGTTGCAGATTACATAAATTATAAATTCTATTTGTACTAAACCCATATATCAGAAATTAATCATGCTTGATGCCTCTACCTGGTGAATTCAACCCGCCTCCAAAGTTTAAGCAAAGAAAAGGAAGATAAATATTATGTGTTTAATATAAGGATCCCAAAAGTTAAAGATGATGAAGCTCAAAACATGTACGTGACGTGGATGGCAAAAATAAAAATGTGAAATTAATAATTAATATCAACATACACAAATAATAATAATTGGCCTTGACTCAATCGCCGCATGTTAATATAATAATTTAGTAGCATATAGATGCATTAACAGAACCCACCACGTCTTCCATGTCATTACATAATTCAGATGAATTCATTCATAAGCTCATGGTCCGATGGAATTTTTGAAGTAAACTGCAACTTACTTTTGTTCTCATGAATAAGTCAACCCCATAGTCAAAAGGAAGTGCTCGACACCAAAAAAAGCAATGCCATTTGAACAACTTTATTCTTCACGGTTTCCCTTACATGAATTACAAACTAAAATTACGATCGGATTGCTAAAGTGAGACCGGTTCGAAACTTCAAAGTCCGCAAATGTTAAAATTAAATGACTCGCAACTACTCACAAGAAGATTTACATGCGTGAATATATAATTTTTACTACTACATATTCGTTCACAAATGCATTCTTATGATTCAATGAATAGGTCAATATACCATGATCCTAATCGACCATGAACCAACTCAACCTCGGGAATCACAACTGCAGTTGTTTCCATTTTCACAGGTCATCGCGCAATGCGATGGTCAACATATCTATTAAAATTCACTGACCTGGCATAGACAGGTCACATCATCGATGAAAGATCGATGGGTCACATCCACAAACTCTTTTCTCATTGCGCAAAGAATTCCAATTCAATAGTGTATAACGAATTATCATATATTTAATAGCAAAACGACAAGTTCTCAAATGTTAGTAAGCTTAAAATTATTCTTCAAGCTTCCAACTACGACATGATGGAATCCATGCTTCTTGTTAGTTAAATTAAACTTTAGATGTAGTGATCAAGTATAACTGCGAACGTGTATATTCAATATCTCCCCACTGAAAGATTAATACCGCGTTCCAGAACAAAGATAAAGGTAAATTTTGAATCTTTCAATGCGCGCAGCGAAATAGATTGTCTGTAGAGGTGCCTCCGTCGAGGTCTCTTCGTCCGGCGAACCGAAAATCTTTCATCCATGATGCGCGCAAATTCTATATATGCTATCGTTATGCTCTTCATTGATTAAACTTGACGTACATTTATGAATTGCCCCCAAACAGTTGTCTTCCGTGTTCCGGTGTCTCACTCACCCATCAACATCTTCATCATCACTCGTCACCAACCTCTAACAAGATCAGTCGCAACAAGCTCCTCCAAAGAGTACCTCCCATGACCATAAGGTGTCGAGGACATGCAGGATCATAAACAATTCATTAGTCGCATTGACTAAAGTGTACTCTTTAATGAAAGTCTACGTAGAATTTCGACACTTCGTAGCATCAACAGTTCACGTTAATTTCTAAATAAAACGTTTCGAACCAGCTTCAGCTATAATGAGTTTGAGCACTTCGTTATTTCGTCAGTTAAACGGTTTATTTAGTTTATTAAATGTGGACGACTCTGATAAATTTTTATCCCCTTACACTACCATGCTACTGCACCGTGGATCTCTTACTACCGCTTAAGGTGACATTACGGGGTATAGGGTAAAAAACCCGCCTGCAACTTTATGTGGCAAATGGAGTTTTGTAAAATCATTCCTCAGTGAATTTAATTCACAAATAATCCTTCAAACTAAAGGATACATTGTGTACTATTAAATGAAGACGAAACTGATGATTAGTTAAGTAGCGATCTGCATTTTTGTACCTTTAACCCCCACTTAAGCACTCTGCTGCAACGATTTCGACCTTCCATATATATACCAAAGTTGTTCCAAATCATGATATCTTGCAACCATGAAAGCATTGGAAAAGCGTCCAGCCACGTTTGGTCCCCGATGTCGATAATTACAACAATTTCTTTGCTACTTAAGCACGAATTGTGAGCGAGTTAAGCAAGTAAAAGGCGTCAAATTTTGATTACGAAATCTCAGTCGCTATTCCAAGCAGTGTGCATAATTGCCATAATTTCATGTTAATCGGACGAAATATTTACGAGATATTAAACAGCAAATTTAAAAACACTACACTGGACATCCGGACGACACACTGAGCCTATAAGCCCACATTGACTGGGCTAAAACTAACAATTGAAATGAGTTTTTCCTATAACAGCCGATACCGGCGGGATTGTGGTACCCTTAATTCCCACACAATCACTCTGATACATCAAATTCGGACTCAGATTTGACGACCAAATTTGTTCCAAACAAAGATGTCGTTCGACGATGAAGGTATTGATTGATACTGTCAATAATTATGATAATTTCGTTGGCACTTAAGCACTTTTCCTACTAGTGTGCAAGATTTTAAGTAAATCAGTTGAAACATAATAGAAATTCAACCGCAATCATGATTCAGTAAAACGTGCGGAAAATTGTGGACCATCATGGTGGAGCCATCATCGCGAGACCATTATCACCTAGAATCTCATTTAAGTCACGGACCGATTTTTCATAGCCTAGATACGTTTGGTTTGTAGCACCCGTCAGCCAAAATCGGGCATAAAAACTGTTATTCTGTGGTATAATTTTATGCAATATATGCAATGAAGTCCATCCCAGTCTAATCTTTGGGCTGTTTACTGTATGTTAGTTCTTCTATGTGAAGTCATTTATTGCACCCGCAGGATTCCAAAACTAAAATGTATTCCCTAAAATGAAGTGCATAAGTTGAAAAAAATGTTTCCCGTAGACAAACGACATCAGAGAAGCCATATGAGGAAGACCGATTTTCAAAAATTACTGACAACAGTTCCTTAGTTTGAATTGAAGCTATTTCGTAGTTGTGGCCGTTCTTCAAATCGGGCCTCGGCGACAATATGGTGAGCGTATGTTATAACGAAGTACGCAACGAAGTACAAAGACAAATATGAGTATGTCCGAACACATGAAAGAACAACTCCAAGCATTATTTAAAAAATTTCGAGCATAGTGAAGCGGGGCACACCCAATGGTTCTTATTCACAGTGTTATTCTCTGTAATTCTGTAAACGTACAGAACTTCGTATTGGCGCCCCCTAGTGAAGAACCTTCAGAGTTGTTAGAGTTAGCTTACGTTTAAACGTAAATTGCGACGTAATAAATCACAGCGTGGTTAGATACCTCAGACTACCTACATTCTACATAATTAAAATACAAACTAGCTACTGAGCATGTCCAATCCATCAATAGAATAAAATAGCATAGGCTACAGAACGTAACCGCCCCATTTCCTCTGTTTACAAAAGAATGTACGGGGCAGCTGCTAAGCCACACTCTAATCTCCCTACCCCACTCACACTAAAGCATTTAGTTATACTCATCCCGCAATCCTCCATACCTATCTATGTTACACACTATAAAAGAAAAAAGAACTCAACTCGTCTCGAGTTGTTTGGCTCACTTCTCACCATCTCGTCTTTCCTCCGATGGAGCGAAATGCAATGCACGAAGAATGTCTTTTGTTGCTTCCATTCGGACTTGAGTGCTTTTGGTGCTTATCTTCTCCCTATCCTCTCCATACTGGGAGGACTGTGGCTTCTGAGACTGCGCAGATGTCCCTCCCCGCGTGACCTGTGCTGCCCCTCTCCACCGA
Source organism: Isotomurus graminis (assembly GCA_034696565.1). NCBI lineage: Eukaryota > Metazoa > Arthropoda > Collembola > Entomobryomorpha > Isotomidae > Isotomurus > Isotomurus graminis. Next base: position 31,383 of record JAQGAB010000114.1, read on the forward strand.
TCCTCAAACCACGTCGCTTCACACCAAGTCGAACGAAAGTCTTTCCGTCGAATTCCCACTAAATCATCGTCACTCCAGTCGCCGCATCTTAATCTTAATCCAGTGTCGCAAGTCTCAAGGACCCGGATTGACGTGACCTGTGCCACCGAATTCTTATCGCATGAACTCATTAGGACCAAATATTATTGTTACGATACTTATCCGTGACACTGACAATATTGTTGGGACATGTGCTGAACTTGAATCATTCGAATGATTCACCACAGTTTACGCAGGTTAGTAGTTCTTTAAGATGTTTACGTTAACATATGCGGAGAAGTTATGGTCATTAAACAATTACTCATTACTATTTGTTATGTTACTCTTTAGATAGTTGACGAGATCCTAGGAAGAGTGAGGACTTGGGAAACAAATATTTTAATTAATTAAATAAACGATGTAGGAGGTGCATGCTTTTGTGATTGTGATGTGTGTGGATTTAAAAATGACTGGAGATTGGATTGTAAAGGATAAAAGTCTTCGGGCGTTAACTGATAGAGAACTGGATGGTTAACGTCAACAGGAAGCATGATACATCGTCAAGAATTGGAGAAGGAAACTGTGGAGGTGTTAAAACTAAATCTGCGTAGATAGTAGTTCTTTGTGTTGTTGCTACAGTCGAAATTCGACCAGAAAGAACAATGAGTGCGACGGCAACAGTGAAGATAGAAAAGACGAAAGGCCAAGTGATTCCGCAGACTGCTGAAGAACGAGAATTGGAGGAATGGGCGAAGAAACTTGCATCGCAGCCGGTGAATCAGATTGGAACTGTGGCTCCTTCTAGACCACCGGGAACTGGAGGAGGTGGACTGCAACAAACGACCTTAAATAGTTTTGTAGGACTTACTTCTAATAATGCAGGCGGCACAGGCTCCAGTGAAGGTGGAATTCCTCCAAATCAAGGGTAAGAATCTAGGACTAGGACTTTCGTAGAAACTATTGGCTGAGTGATTAAGTAATTTACTTACAATGTACATTTGTTTACAGGTTTGACCGAGACAGCGCCATTGGGAGGTTCACTTGGTCCACTTTTGACGATGATGAAAAGTTTGTTCCTTGCATTTTTCGTTCAGGGGAGCAGTACGTTTGTATAAGAATGTTGGAGATCTCAATCATAAGAGAGTTGGTAACTGCTCTTCCTCACGACTTGTATGATTGTGCGAATCTCGATAGCCACCTTGTAAGTTATGTCACAATTATATAGAGGAAGTGCGAGAATACGTACGCAGTAAATAATTATAATGGGTTATTGTTGATTGCAGGCAACTCCAGCCGAAGCGCGTCTCCTGACCCATATCAATACATGGCATTGTGACGGGTTTTATGGAACAGAACCCTTCACCGTTAATGATCTCGTAGTTAGCTTATCGCGTGTGGAGAAATTTTATAGTTACCTGAAATTTGCGTATGATGTTTTGAGCACGGGTGGAGATAATCCGGATAAAAGCTTCTCAAGGTGTGGATTTGTGAAAGTTAACAGTGACAATTTAATTCCATTTACGGTACTTCCTAATGACGAGAAGGGAGTCCCTCTATTTTATTTTGAAGGGCAGACTGATATTTTGAAGGAGAAGGCCAGAGTAAGTGATTCTGTAAAGTTTTATTATGCGCTACGGTGCCATACATTTGACTTGTATGATTAATATTTTTAATTTGATTCTTGTAGCCTTTGTCAGGGTGGGAATTAGCGTATCTCAAAGTGTGTTGCAAAGTTCAAGGAGTCCGGAAAGACCTCATCTCTGGACAAACGCTTCAAATCGTCACAATATCTGATTTGAAATCGTACTTTCCCAAGCGAACGGTGTTTGTAGAAAACTGCTGGCCTCCAACAAAACCGAAAGGAAAGTCTCTGTTAGGGAAATCTGATTCAGGGAGATCGCAATGGGCAAAAAATACTCCGTACATTCAAGGAAACCAGACTACTTCGTCAACGTCAACGATAACTGCTACACCTGTGACTGCTAATAATTCTAAGAAAACTACATCGTCAGCAACGACTGTGATACATAAAGTAGGAGTAACTACAGCTCCTGTGAACAACAATGTGCTGACTACTCACACTGCGGCGTCGAAAAGTAGAGAGCCCTGCTCGGACCCTGAATTACTAGCCAAATTAAAGTTACTGACGCCACCGAAAGACAAGGACATGTCACGGCTGCAAATCATTTCTGAAGATATTAATGCTCGGCAGGAAGGAGCCTACGTTGTAAGACTGGTATGTCAATTTTCATTACATTTTACAAGTTCACGTTCTTCTTATTCAGTCACAAGTTATTTTAATAATAACATAATAAACATATTTCAGATAATTGTTGAAAAACAAATGATGCACTGTATCAACATGAAACCGTGTAAACAAGATGGTTACTTGCTGGTGCTGAGTGAATTTATGAATCATTTTTTCCCGTCTGTTTCCATTTTCCCTACTGCAGTTAGTGTTTTGGAAAGCTGTGGCGTGAAAACCTACCTTCCTAACATGTAAGTTGATAAAACGACAGCTTAGGAATATTCAGTTTATTCCCCAAAAGTATTATACATGTTAAATGTTAATTTTATCTTTTTATCAGGTCGCAGATTAGAACGTTAAATGCTTTTGGATTTAAAATACAACATCATTGGGAAATACCCCTGGTTCTCGCTGTTGAAGTAACTCAAGTCATGTCAAGGTTAAAGAATTTCTTCAGACCGCGAACCGCACCAAGTATGGTCCAAGACAGAACTTCTGGAAGTCTAACAAAACCCGCAACCAACGGATATACCGTTGTGGCCAGTAATAACCATTACAGCAAGCGGTAGTATTATTGTTCAACACGCAAGTGTTTTAACGCATTTTCTTGTTTATGTTTTGCAAAATGTATTTAAGACAGAGTTAATCTTAATTGACGTGTTGTGGAAATGCTTTTAATTTTTATGGTACGAAACCGTATGCCAATACTGATACACGATTGATTAAAACTATTTATACTGTTGGTAGTTTCACAAGTTTTGGAGTTTAAATTTATTTTACTACCTACCATAACGCCACAGTATTGACGTTGACGCTACAGCTTAAGCACGCCAAAGGGACACCACCAGTTTGCCGTCGAAAGGAGAAAGCAAAGAAGAACCTCACCATCGCCTCAGTGAATGCGTTGTTCGTATCTCTTATTGCCCCCAATGAATTTGTGAATGGCGCGAAAATCGGGTAAACACGATAAGTTGAATTCGTCCACTGATGAATGGACTAAAACTAATTCACGTGCGAATTGAGTCTTAAATGAGATCCCAAACAAGCGCCCCAGTCGTCCACATGTGCTCCAACAACTGGAACGTCTGGAACTGCTGGAGAATTATTATTCGAATGCTTTAGAAGCACAATCTCAATTTTTGAAAACATCCTGCCAACCTGACTTAATTTTCAGTCTGACGTACCAGTATTTCATCATGGATTTCAAATTACAAACAGTCACTGACTTTGACTTTGGTATGATAATGATGAGTTATGTTAGTTTATTCGGAAACAGTTTGGAACTTATTTGTGAGTTAACTGTTTGTTTCAGGCGTGAGCCCTTGTCTAAATGACGTAGTTCGAGTTTCCGAAGTTCCAGAAAATGTCACAAATGCTGAAGTCAATCTCATTCTATGGCTCATTCTTGAAAGGGAGTTTGGAACAATAAGCGACACTCCTGGAAGACCTCCCTTGGCTCAAGTGAGAACCACCCAGACTGATGGAGGTGGTGGAGACTTACAAAGGAGGGCTGTTAAGGACGACACGGATTTCAGTGACAGTGTCGACTCGGCTTCGGACCGCAGAGAATCTACAGCGTATTCCAGGAGACAGCGGAGGAAAAGTATTTCGCAGCAACAAAAAGCGAGAAAATGTAATAAGTTACATCACTAAAGCTCGGTAGTTAAGCTGTAGCGGTAGAATTGTTTAATGACTGAATGCTTCTTTTTTTCTCCTTTAGACGCAGAAGATTTGCTTCGTCAAGCTGGAGTAGAACTTCCATTTGATAAATTGAGTGCAACCGAACGGAGGGATTTATTTGGTCAATTTTCAGCTTCAAGTGAATTACTGCGAGGAACTTCGTTCGGGTAAGTTTTACAAACATTGGAATGGACATGGGCATCTGGAAATATGCAGTTATTTATTTAATCGTTTGGACCATTATCTCTGATTAGATCTGTGCTGGAGCTTTTTGACGCTTTGCGAACTCGGTCCAAACTGCGATCTGATTTTCGTATGATGCATCACCTCGGGCGAGGAAGCTTTGGAGAAGTTTTTGCTGTGTCTCATTTGAGAACTGGAACTGTCTACGCTGCCAAGAAAATATCACTCACTATTGATGGTGTTGAGGATATTAAAATGACCCTGAGTGAATCTATGCTACTGAAAAAACTAAACCATGAAAATGTGATTCGATGTCATGAAGCTTGGCTTGAAATGGAGTATGACCCCACCAGAAGATCTGTAGATGAGGAAGATGACGAACAGGAACCTCTCAAGTTTTACGTTCTCATGGATCATTGTGTTCAAAGCTTGAGTGAGTGGATCCAAGAGTCCAACGTGAAACCTGACGAAGCGTCATCATTGAACATTCTTAAGCAGATAGTTAACGGAGTGGATTACATTCACTCTCAAGGCATTTTGCATCTGGATATCAACGTAAGAAATACTCTCCCGAACCTTTTGTTTTGAACCATTTAATTTATATTTTGTACCCACCGACAGACTAAGAATGTTCTTTGGGCCAACGCTGAGAAGACACTGCTTAAGATTGGAGATTTCGGGTTAGCTGTGAACTCTGACTATTTTAATGGACGCTCAGGGACTGTTCCTTACTCCGCACCTGAAACTTTCCAGACTCAGAAGGTAAATTCAAAGAAGCGAGAAGTTTGTTTGAGTTCTAAATGTATTAAGCAATCCATTATATTATGTTCCTCAGAGTGACATGTATTCTGTGGGAGTAACCGTGTTCGAAACTGCAGAAAATATCCAGACTTACAATGAGTTGTGTTCAAGACTCCAAAACGGTGACACAAAAACTGGGCACGCGACACTGGTGAATTATGCATTGAATTTTATTTCTATACAATTATGATTCAATTATGACCTTTGCCTTTTATTTATTCTCAGGATCGCGTTTTGTTCCAGCTGTTGAACGCCGACCCAACTCAGCGTCCCTCAGCGTCACAAGCTAAACGCTTACTTATCTAACGTGTGCTAAACTTTCCACAGTTCATTCCTAAAGTTACTTACCTTGTATCTCCAAAACCAAGTCAAACCATTACGACAACGTTGTCGTTAAATATTTTATTTATTAATGTCTTCGATACGAATTTTATATATCAAGACCCAATGATATCTAAATTGTATATGATGATCCTCCCGTAGAAATCATAACTTGCTGGTAAAACAATTTTAATTCCTGGAGCTGATAATAATGGTCGTGTCAAGTTAAACTGCTGAGTCTGATTGATATCCAGCGGATGAAAAGTTTCGTCAGCAACTCCTGAATCAACATTCTGCGGACTGCTGGATTCTATTCTCATCTCTTTTGCAGCAAATCCTCCTTGAAACTGGACAATTATCTTTTCTACAGTCTTTGTGGATTTGAACTTAATGTCAATCCACTGAGGAGCTCCCTATAGAAGAAGTAGTCAAACTTCAAATTAAGTACTTCGTTTGTTTGAAAATACGCCCAGAGCTTGGATTGGTACCTGATCTGAGTTCCAGCAAGTCTCGTCATGACCGTCAAAGAGGAATTTCTTTCCGTACATTTTTCGATCTCCGTTAAGTACTGAACTCACCCTACAATTAAGCAAATTATATGCATGACTCTCAATGTAGTACAATCATTTATTAGACTTGTAGTAATTAAATTAGATGTGTTTTATTGTGACTGATGTGTAATAAAAATATTGACTACTTACTTGATTTCATCTATTTCTGGTATTAATGACATCTTGGATATGAATGCGTTGGAACGTTAGAAAAGTCACAAAATATCATTGAAGCTTCACTTCTGGAATCTTTTCCGCAGCACGGGGCTGAATGATGTGAGGATGCTTCGTTGGGTTTCCCTCAATTGAGTCAATAATAAGTGAATTCAATGCTCTTGTCTCACTGTGAACCAAGCATTGCAGATGGGGAATCTGACACAAATGCAAGGCCTTTCTAATCCATCCAAAGTACAGAACAAGGGACTAGAATGAACTGTACTGTGCTTAGTCTCGTATAGTTTTAGAAAGGTCATTTATTAATTGATACAGTAGCTTGTATTTACACAGGGCAGTAAGGATTTATTGGATGGAACAAACGGTGGAGTTGGGGTCCGGTTCGGTGGACGCTGCCGATGGATTTGGAGGAGGTTTCGCCCCCATTGAAGGCGCTGCTGGCATTCCCATCGGATGGTTTTGAATCATCGAATGCCTCTTCGCCTGACTGTGAGGAACTGTAGCTTGTATTATCGCATGGTCTCTTACCCGCTGCTTAGCGTCCGGACTCAAGTGGTACACTGCAGACTTTGTGAAGCAAGCGATGACCTAGAAGATCCCATAGTACCATAAGATCATATACATATGCTCATATAATTTAGCCTTCTACTATTAACTATTAAATAATTCTTACGGACTCTCCTGATTTGGCAGACACAAGAAAAGACAAAGGGATGTTAAACTCCTGGGCGAATCTTGTGTGTGTGTCAAGTCTCACTGCTCGTAAATGCTCCAAGTCCCCTTTGGAACCCACAAGAGCTACTGAAGGCTCGGGAGACTTATTTCCATTGAAGGCAGCTATTATCGTCAGCCACTTTCTTAGCTCGTGCAGTGTGCCCGAGTTTGTTAGATCGTAAGTCAGGAGGAATATCTAGAACCGGAATTGTTTCTTAATATTTATTGTCATCTGTTAAAGTCTAAGAATTGTCTTCACTCACATCAATTCCGTGAAGGTAAATGGGGAGCATCTTTGAGCTTAAAGCATTTGCTCCAATGTCGGTCACAACAAATGTCACCGTCCCAATTGGCTTCAGATAGAGTCTACGGGAAAAAAAGTCTACTCCTGGAGTTGGACTGTATTGACTTCCATGAAACGTGTTTTCCACAAATCGCTTCACAACGCACGACTACACAAGCAGAGAGGGTTAATGAATATTTATGGGTGTCTCATTACGCATTCTGATTATTTCTGACTTACTTTTCCAATGCACGGAGAACCGAGGATCCCCACGCGAATTTGCTTCCCGTCCAATTCACCCATTCTTTACGCACAAATCTCCACTGCTTTATTTTTAGAATTGTAGAATGTTATCCAGCAGTTATTGATATTCACTGGTGCAATGGGGACTGATTAAATGACAGGTTTGGTGTCATTCAGTCAAATGTTGAATGTCGGGCATGATGGGGGAAAGTTACCTGAGGTGGGTTTCTACTTTCCACATTAATCGATATCATATTCATTGATTAACCTTCCTCCCTTTCATGGTTCCGTGTGTTGTTCACCTGTTCTTAGGTTTAGTCATTCCATCTAATTCATAACGCACAATGCACTCCGATTCTGGCATTTTGAGGAGCTATTTTTGCAAAATGCAAAGAACCAAGGTGTGTTCAGTGTTGGCAATTTTTTTCATTCCACCATCCACACTAACAACTAACAAGGAATGCAAACATTCATATTACAGAACTCATTTTGCATTATGATATTTGCAGATGGGTTATTTATTCATGAATGCAGAAATGATTGATCGGAATGTTCAGTTGTTTCGCAATTATCATGGAAGGTACGCGGAGATATTGGCGAGGGTCCGATGATTGATGCATGAAAGATCACATTCAACGAGGTAGGCAGTTCTCCTGAGGATATTGAATGAAAAATGAATAATGCATGAACCTGCATGGGCACAGGGGATTTGCAAATGTCGTAAATCATTATAGAGATCTCCAAAAACTCTACATGTTCCTATTCTCACTCATTGTCAGTTTAAACACAGTCTTGGTCAGTATACTGCTTTTTTAACACTCATTAACTCAGCAGGATTCTTGAGAATACAAAGGAGGGGTATATAGTTTCATGCCAACTAATTATGAGGATGAATCTCCACATAACCAGTAAGGTCACTTACTGAAACTAAAGATGCAAACTTTTTATACGGATAAATTCAGCGAATTTATTCATGAAAATCTGCACAACAGTCCAGTGTTTCTTAGACTCTCACAAAGACTTCAGGCGTGAAAAATGAAGTTCCTTGTAATTTTTGTGGCTCTATTTGCCATCGCTCCGATTCCAAATGGAACCAGTCAGGAAATTCCTCACCAAGTTCAGCAGTTTTTTCAAGAGTACATTGTAAAACCTCTGGAGGAACGCGTTAACAAAAAAGTGGAAGAGGTTTCGGGAATAATAAATCACCTTATCAATCCATCATCTAACTCTTCTGGCAGTTCGAACGAAGCTCATACACAACTCCCTGACATTTCACTCACCAACAGTAATGATAGTCTTCTAACTCTTCTTGCACCCAACAAAAACAACAGTAGCAATTCTCTAGATCTATCCCAATTGATCGTTGAGTTGTTACCTTCAGAAAAAGACAAGTCGACAACCGTCGAAAATACTCGCGACCCCAAACTTTCATCTCCTTCACAGGATTCTGTGCCTGCAGATGCAGTAGTAACCTTGTAATTATTAAATATCTTTAAACCACTTAGCAATATTAAATGGCCGTATCAAGATGAGAAATTTTCATTAATAACGTAATGCAGAAAAGGATTGTGCCCTGAGTTGGAAGCCAGTCCTGATGGACTAATAAAACGGGATTGGAGATATTTCGAACCAAAGAACAAATGCTTTAGACTTGGTAGACGAGGTCCTTGTGGATCTAACATGACCCTCTACTCCCAGGAAGTCGGAAGTATTTACGGTTTCTGTGATTGTTTATCCTTGGACGACAGGATGATGATCTATGACAATGAAACTGATGCTTGCTATCCAATTTTCAGTAAGGTATGGTCGATAAATTCATTAAATGGATGGACCACGGTTGTAAGGAAAATATTGACATTTGTGTAAAGGGTATCTGCAAGGAAGACGAATGGATTGACTTGACGCGATCAGGAGATCCTATTTGTACAGCAAATCCTTGTGAAATGAACGGTACGAATTACGTGTGGTTTAAAGGCACCTGCGTAGAGGTGGGCAAGCAATCTGACAAATGCAAGGGCACTGAAGTGGTAGGATTTGTAAAGATGAGGCGAACTCCAACTTGCAGCAACATACAACCGACGATTCAAACAGGTCCTGCTCCTTGTCCTCCAGGAAGCTACCAAGCCATTCATGGAAAGTGTCACGTCTCTGAATGGGATTTTGGAGATGAAGATTAATGGAATTTACTGGGGCATCATGAACCAGAAAAGCATCACATTTCTTGGAGTTTTAAACTAATTTTCTATCATTTTTAAAGCCTAAATTGCTATCATAAAAGTATTTGAATCTCAAGGGTCATTGTACACACTCTAATTAAACTCTTCCTATAGGCAAAAGTGTTTGCTGAATCACTTTTTTCTGTTGAAGCTGTTTTTGTAACGTTTCGCTCATGTTATTATTATACACAGACTAGCTGGTGGAATGATGTCTTGGCACTTGTTTACTTGTTGCATAACTGGACCTTCTTATTTGTCTGCTAATTCTCAGAATTTCCGAGACGCATGTAGAGGTTAATCAAACAAAGAATGTGTCAAAAAGCTTCACACACTCTTCATTCCTCCCAGTTAAGTATGATCAGTCTGACTGTCAGCTTTTATCTTCATTTAGTCATCTGAGAGCCAAAGGTCACGGCATTACAGTGACTCCTTGAATACTCTTCGCACTTGGCTAGAAATAACAACATAAATAATTCTTAAAACTTCATTTCAAAATATTATTCAAGCTCATAAATACAACTTCATAATGGACTTTTCCATCCAACGTCTTTTGGAGTTTCTAATTGTCACCACTTTTTCTAGAATTGGCGAATCTGATATTCCTGTAACTCCAGTTGATATCAAAATGATAAGCCAATTGTAAGTCAGATTAACCTGAAACTGCATTAGAGCACCATTAAATTAAGCATATATACTTCAGGTGCCCAAAACAGGTCAACAAGACGATGGATATCAACTTGGTTGAAAAAATACGATACCATCCAGAAACTAAGAAGTGCTATAGTCTTGGCTATCAAGGTCCTTGTGGAAAAAATATGGTATTCTATGCGAAGGATAATCTACATGGAACATGCGATTGCAAAGAAGACCAGAGAATTCTCATCTATCACAGGAACACTAATCAGTGTTACTACATCTTCCAACAGGTACTGAATTACAGGACAGCCTTCCTGAATAATGAATTACAACTTGTTACAGTCCCACTGGGTCAGTTTGGTTTATTGTGTCTTCTTCTTCACAGGGCTACTGTCAAAAGGGCAAGTGGCTGGACATGAGTCGATTTGGAAAGCCCACGTGCAGAAACAACGAATGCTTCAAATACCAGAAGAAGGCTCCAATAGATTTGGTAAAGTTCAAAGGAACTTGTGTAGAAGTAGGAAAGTCTGCCACAGGTTGTTCCGAAGGAGAAGTTGTAGGCTTTTCAGATCAGAAACGATCCCCTGTTTGCGTCCCGTCTCGAGTGTCCCCAGCAGCCCCAGGAATGCGTTCTTTCGGAGTTCCAACCACCCCTTGTTCCCCCGGAAGTGTTATGGCAGTAACAGGCACATGTCATCCCCCTTTCGACTTTGACTGAGCTAAAATAAACCTTAACTAATTACATGAGATGGCTGACTTGACAAATAAACACTCGGGAGTTTCTGCTTGATGTTTCATTGCTAATGTGCAGAGATGCGTTTTACTTCGATTCCTTGTGGTTAGGTGTAAGTAGCTTTATGGGACGAGTAATAGCTACACAAACTCATGAAAGAGATCTTCTGTTGTTCAGACAGTTCTCGAGAAAATATTTTAATTATACTGCTCATCTAGGACAAAGTAGGAAACAGAAAAATATAAGAACCCATAAACTTTCTTGCCAACTCAGGTTTCTCTACAATACATTGGTGTTCCACTCCGTTAGGAAAGTTAGGGAGAAAAGGCAAATGGGGATATGTCTGAATAATTAGAATGCAAATCTGATTAGATTGAAAGATCATTTTTCACGAATACTCTACAAGACTTTATGGGCGTGTAGCTAAAAGAAAAGATGTGGTTGTCAGTATTTTTTCATTTAGTTCAGTTTCCTCCGACCAGCCTGGTTGGATTCTGACTTCTCTCCAACAGCAACAGTACTTGATTATAAAATATTAGACGTCTCATTCATTTCGAAAAAGCTTTCTTGTATTGGACCCCAAGTCATAACCTAAAGCTTGTAAAAACAAATATAACTTGCTCGTGCTCAGGAGTTTCTCCTGAGAGTCTCTCCTTTTTGGACTACACTCACCTCTCTATCAACTCATCTTTAAGCCACAAGCTAATCCGGAATCCGAAAAGCCATTTCTCTCAGGATGTTTGTCCAAAAATAATTTTACAGTCCGTAAATTCTTTTAGCATGTTGACACACATCTCATTTGAAACCACGTATGTGAG
>JAQGAB010000115.1:0-42834 GCA_034696565.1 Isotomurus graminis
TTCGGCTATGATTTGAAATTTCCAGAAATTCCTGCTGGTGTATGTGTAAAACGGGATTTCCAATCTTTGGATTTGAACACGCAAAGTCTGCTGAACGACATAATTGAAAACACTGCTTTTAAGAAATTACCTGTAGAAGAAAGGGAAATTCTCTGGGAGAAGCGTCACTACTTGCACAGTTTCCCATCTGCTCTTCCGAAAGTTCTTTCGTCAGCACAACTCTGGGATTTCACAAGTTTGAGCGACTTAAAGATCATGATGGACAATTGGGCTCCACTTGAGCCAGCTAGTGCACTCCAGCTTCTTCTGCCTTGGTATTTGCCGTCGCCACTTCACTTTAAATTGCTCATTGACATTGAAGTATTAATATTCGCAACATCAATGTTAACTTTCAGTTTCCCAGATGCAAAAGTGAGACAAACTGCCATAAAATGGATAGCCAAAATGTCTGACGAGGACTTGGTCACAATCCTGCCACAACTTGTTGAAGCATTATCATACGAAACTTTCGATCTTTCACCTCTCGCTCAATTTTTATTGACGAAATCCATGTCCAGATTTGAAATAACTCATTCCTTATTCTGGAGCTTGGCGTCTGAAGTAGGAATTGGAAAGTGGCTTGAAGACTCAGATATCACTGCTTCTGTCCTCAGCCATTCTAGGCCTCACGTGGACCTCTCAGATCCCAGAAGGCGACGCCTTGAACTTATGCTTAATTCGTTACTAGCTATTTCCTACCACAAGTGGAAATCTGCGTTGATTTCTCAATTCAAACTGATGCAGGTATATAATGCAGATCTAATCAGTAGTAAAGTAAGTATTTAAACATTAATTAAAACGAAATTACACTTCCAGGGCCTTTGTGAGGTAACAGCAAGTGTGAAAGAAGTACCCGTGTCTCAGAGAAGCACCACCCTTAATCATAAGCTGAAAAGGTTGAACATTCAACTGTTCGGAGGGTCACAAGAGTACATGCTCCCACTTTCCCCAGCCTACAGCGTTATATCAGTTGACGTGGAGTCGTGCATTTGCTTCAACTCAGCATCAGTTCCTTTAAAAATCAATTTCAAGAGTTCCTTGCCAGAAGCTGCCGTTCATTCAGTTTTGTTTAAGGTAGCTTATTCGTTGCAATCTCAACCACTTGTTATATTTACCTGAATTCTTGATTTTGTAGCAAGGAGACGATATTCGTCAAGACATGCTAACTATTCAAGTCATCCGAATGATTGAAACTTGGTGGCTTAAAGATGGTCTAGACTTGAGGGTCATCACATTTTCGTGCGTTCCAACAGGTCCTAAACAAGGTAAATCATCAATCCATCCAAAGTAACTGAATGACACACTTGAACTCAAATAAAAATTGATTGTGCAGGTGTTGTTGAAATCGTATGCGATGCTGAAACCCTGTGCAAGATCCAAGCTGACTATGGCGTGACAGGTGCATTCAGAAACCGACCAATCTCTGAATGGCTTGCAAAGATGAATCCTTCAACTCTGGACTACCGGAGAGCTGTGGAGAATTTCACGCACTCGTGTGCTGCTTACTGTGTTCTAACATACGTCTTGGGTATCTGCGACAGACACAACGACAACATAATGCTCACCAACAGGGGTCATCTATTCCACATCGATTTCGGGAAGTTTCTCGGAGATGCACAAATGTTTGGAAGTTTCAAGAGGGACAGAGCTCCTTTCGTTCTGACTTCTGATATGCTTTACGTCATAAATGACGGAGAGAAGTCTTCACAGCGATTCCATCAATTCGTGGAACTTTGCTGCCAAGCTTTTAAAATAGTAAGGCAACATGGACCTCTCCTGGAAAACTTGTTCACAATGATGGCAACCGCTGGGATACCTGGAGTGGACGCTAAATCAGTTGTGTATATTAATAACGCACTCCTTCCTGATTGCTCCAATGTTGAGGCTGCTGCTAAATTCACAAGATTCATCGAAGACTCCCTGAGGTACAGTCATTGGCATAAAATCCTAATAAACTATCACTTGTCATTGTACTAATTGTAAGAAACCTTTGAATATTCTTAGAAATTGGTTTACTCCAGTCAACTTCTTCATCCATAGTTTGGCTCAGCTAAGGTTTGCTTCGGACAACAACGACAACCCTGCAACCCTTTCTTTTATGCCCAAGATGTACAGGTAATTATTCCAGGCGTTTTGTGATGTTATTATATTTATTAAATTATTATTAAAAAGCAATTTAGAAAACATATACATTTTCTTGCAGCATGGACGTGGAAGGACGAATAGAGTCGGTAAAAGTCGTGAGGTTTCAGAAAAAATATGACCCGGAAAAGTATTACTCTTACACCATTAAGGTACACACCACAAGTTATTTTTATGCGATATTCGAGCAATTACAACTAAATTTTTTAATTACTCAGGTGAAGAGAAAAGATCAAACTGACCCATCATTCATCAATCGTTCATACAAACAGCTCCTAGAATTTTATACAAAGTTGTGCATGAATTTCCCCATGGCTGTAGGAGCGTTGAAAGCTCTTCCAAGAAACTCTGGCATAGGAAGATCCAATGTCAAGCAAGTTGCAGCAAAGAGAACTCCATTACTTCAAGAGTTCCTGGAGTCCTTATTTCAATTAGCCGATGAAATTGCTCATTCTGATCTTGTGTATACGTTTTTCCATCCGTTGTTGAAAGATGAAGAGTGTCTTGTGAGAGATGCGGTGGAGAGAACTCCGGGTAAACATAATTAATTTAGCGATACTCTAGTGACAAATTGCATCCAGTCTTAAACAATCTTTATGACAGATAAATTAATGAAAAGTACCATGAAGATTCACGGATGCGTCGAAGCCAGCTTACAGTATTCAAAAGGAGCCTTAATTGTATTAATTAAACGAGCATTGAACCTTGCGTGTCCTAATGGCCAACCTCCATCTGCTTATGTAAAAAGCTACCTGCAGCCTGACCCACGAAGACTCACCAAACGAAAAACAAGGGTTGTGAAGCAGTCTCACCCGTTATTTTATGAAATGGTAATTTCCAAACTCCAATGTTTGCATTACATTTGAAATCTTACGGTTTAATTTTGTTATTAAATTCTAGATTGAGTACCGACTACCCCTAGAAGTGATTCAGAAGAGAATTTTGCAATTATCTGTGTGGCACCATGACTCAATGCAAGAGAACAGTTTCTTGGGAGGCGTTTCCATTCCTTTAGAAAGCTTTCCATTAGAAAAGGAAACTACAAAAACTTTTACTTTAGGTAATTTAACTTTTACCTGATGTCGTCGAGACTCAAAGTCACTAAATTTACGATGTCACAAGAATTATATTTAACGCAGAAGAAATAAATACTTCACGTTTAGTTCACATTTACTTAAATAATTTTTATTTTCCATGAAAGACAGCATTATTTCGCACATCTAGCACACACAATTTTGTAACTAATGCGTACGAATTAATACAATAATAATGATAATCTACAGTTCAATAGCAATTTTTTTTGATTAAGTAGAATACAATAGCACAGCCATTTTCGTTTAATATTTGTATACTCTAGGTTCAAACTATGCGATATGCTCTCTTTGGCGAACAAGTACACTTGGGTCATGGTTGAGACCATAGAAGCAGAAACACAAGTATTTCCGTGCCCATGGTTTGGTCACATATTGCTTGTATGTTGGATGCCTTGTACGTGGAAATTATTTATAGTTGAGGCTACGTTATTATCTAAAAGTTGTTCATGAATCCCCACCCGATGGTTCATTAAGCGACAATTTTGTTATCCCATCCCCAGCTGAGGTAGCTCCGTCAATTTTTGAAATAGCTCGGATTGCTTCGTTTCTCTGTTGTGCAGTCATTCGTTGAAGAAGTCGAAGGACACAGTCCGTTGCGAATTCAGGATATTCCTGCAGACGAAGGGAAAAAACTCAGTAAGTATCAAAAACCAGGTTGTAGCTAAATAAAACATCAGTATTTACCTCCAGAAGAAGATTAGCCTGGGTTACAACTGCATCACGTCGGAGTGACTTCACGTTGTCTGCAATAATTGAATCTGAGGATATCCAATCAACCACTTGCTTGTTGTCTTCCCAAACATTCATAGCACCCTTGTCTTCCATGAACCAGCGACGAAGCATGGCTTCAGCTTGCCCATGGCCTAAACAAGGACGAACTTCCAAAATCTGAGCGATAACTGACTGTTCAAGCAAAACCCTTCGAAGACGCCAATACAATGTTGTACGGGAAGATCTCCAAGGAACGATGTCCTGCAAATAACATTATTCAATAAGAATAATGAAATCAATGACCAAATAGCTTTGCATGTGGTTTGCTGTACCTGAATGGCTCCTTTCTCCAACATTCTCTCAGGAGTGTCATGAAGATCAGCAAACTGAATGGCTACTTGTTGATAGACAGGCCTCAAGAATTGTTCACGCTCTTGGATTTTCTTCTCAAGGGCTTTCTTTAGTTCAGGTTTTTCAGCTAAAGTAGCTAATTCTGCTTTCATCTTGATAAGATCAGGGTCCATTCTGCACAACATTAGCAACAATTAGCATATATACATTGATAAGAGTAATATAACAAGTGTAAGAGTATTTACCGATGCATGGATTTGAGCAAATCTTTCATTCGGAATTTAATTTCCACTACACCTTCTGGTTCAAGAATACCACCACGAGCATCCGTATCAGCGTACATTTCCATATGGCGTTGATTGATTGTTGGGTCAATTACAACCCACGCCCCTCCTCTGACTTCCCCGTGGGGTGGAATGTAAACGAAGATAGGTTGCTCATACTCTCGAAGTCCGTCCACGATATATGATCCGAATTTGACAACTTGTTCGTACATATCTGAAAAATTGATATGTTCAATAGTTGCTCACGGACAGAGAATTCAAATCGGTTCTTACCCTTCATTCCTCCAGAGAAACCTCTCCAATTGGCAAAAATTATAAGCGGCAATTCTTCTTTCCCAAAGTCCATGATTGCTTGTGCTGTCTTGTAAGCAGAATCGGGGAACCACACTTGTCCTGCTTGTGAAACAGTCTATAAAATAATCATAGATTAGTGAATCTTCTACTTCGAAATTCACACACGGAACTGCTGATACTTACCTTTGCCTCAGAATCCAAATTAGCTGGATCAGCTGGGAGATTAAGTTCTACAGTTCTGGTTTCGACAGCAATAACTCCCACAGGAATTCCTCCCAATCTCGCCCTACCAGTGACGACAGTTTGAGCCCAAGATTTCATGATTTCTTCAAATGTACCGTAGTCAAAGAAGCCACTCTCCCACTCATTAGGATTGCCTGTTGAATGAATAGATTTCTTAATAGTCATTCCGTTAACATTTTACTACATGAAATGAATGTATTGAACTTACTAGGATTTGGGCGTCCTGCTAAGAGCCACCGTGGATCATAAGGAGTCTTAGTGGGGTAAAATCCAACTTCTCTGTCAACAGAGTCAATCGGAGCAATGATAGGTAGGGGTCCTCCTTTAAATGCAGGAATGTAGGACAACCATTTGAGAAGCGTGTAAATTCCTTCCATGTCGTGACGCTCGGTCTTATGAGATACTCCATTGTTGTACATGATCTGGATTCCTCCCAATTGGTTGTTAGAGGTATAAACTTCTCTTCCGAGCAGCTTGTTCAACGCTCCATATCCAGTAAGGATTATATGCGAATTTTCAATTTGAATAACCCTCTGACCCAAACGAACGAGGTATGCACCGATACCCAAAGCTCGGCAAGTCACCATTGACATAGTCACAACCTCCTTGTACGCCTGAGACGTTTCACCAGCAATCATGCCAGCATGTCGTAAGTTTTCCACTCCAATCCCATCTTCCTTTCCTATGATTGCCGTTATCTTATATCGAGACTCCCCTTCATCTTCAATCAGCTGGACACGTACGGAATTCATGGTCACTACTTTTGAATAATCCTCCGGGGTCAGGTACAAGTAACGGAATCCTTTTTCAGGGTCTTCAACATCTTCCCAGCAAATCTTGAAAAGCTGCTTGATTTCTTCAGCGAGACCAATTCGAGCACCACTGTTAGCAGCGATGTAAATCTTAGGAATTTTTAATTTCCTTGAAAGCTCAGATGCTCGCAAGAAAAGCCAGTCTTCTCTGACTGCAAAAGATCCTATGAGATGAGTGATATCGTTAGCGATAACAATAATGTCCCTCCCATCAGGAAACTCAGGAGTGAAGAAGGTCATCTTCCAAGCTACCATTCCTACGTCATTTTCTCCTTCAGTGCGGTTCTGCTCTACAATGTTGTTCTTGTTGTCTAGGACAAGCTCGATGTATTTCAAAACTGGAGAAGGAGGGTCAACAGGGTCCCTTCTAGAGTCCTTGTGTTCTTTCCAAATTCTTTCCAAAACTTGGCGGAACATGTCCGGGAAGTCGTAAACGTAGGTGGTGCCGTTGCTTTGAGCCTGGAATCGTTTTTGCTGAAGATAATTCTTAGTTTTGTACGGTGTAGATACAGGGAAGCCGTGAAGAGGACCATGCTTAGTTCCGAAGGATTCGAACTTAATCAAGCCAGAATTGGGATCATTAACTTCTTTGTACAAATGAATATTAAGGTAGTAGCCACTTTCATTGGCAAGGCAAAGCCGAATAGGGATGATTTTGCTGTTGGGAGTGGCCCGAATTGTCATCTTAAGTTCGGCTTGAAGAACTCTGAGTTTCCACAGCCGAGGACCGTATCTGAGCACCATATTTCGTACACTTTCTTCTATCTTGCTTGGATCCATGATTACTGTAGGTACGAAGTTGAGGAAAATGTGATTACAGTCTGTACGTCTGCTGTGGGGATGAGAGAAAGCAATCTCGAGTTCATCCATGGCTTCCAGTAACAATCTTTCGCCTTCATTTTGAAGATATTCAAATGAAGCCTCTTTGGTAATGAGGTCGGAATGTCGAATAATTGATCGAATGAAGAAACGGTAGTCCGTGACTTCTTGTCCCTTAGGAACTTTTCCTTTGCCCAGGTACAAGTGCATCTTTTGGTTAGAAGTTGGTAGTGCTTCCAAATCATACATCCGCATTCTGTTGATTTCAAGTTGGAATGCTAGAGCCGGTTCTAAATGACGATAGATACGGTCTTCAAGGAAGTTATCCCGCGCTCTGTAGGTGAAGTACTTAGGGAAGTGGCGTCGATACAAGGCAATCACTGTAACTCGTCTAATTCCTCTTTCCAGGAAAACTTCTCTGTATTTCGTAGCAAAAGCAGAGAATTGATCGCTTAGAATGTTGTCTTCGACTTCATGATCCAGTTTGATTGCGACATTAAGGATATGAATTGGTTCAGTAGGCTTGATGTCATAATCACTGATGTTGATTCCAACGTCGCTAAAGCTGGAGCTAATTGAGACAGAAATTCCAGATTTTCCTCCCATATCTTCTGAGTCTCCAGGACCCACATTTGTAGGAGACTCTGATCTTGACGAAGACAAGAATAAGTCCATGAGGTCATCCAGGTATGTCTCAAAATCGTCCATCTTCGTAAATGCCATCATGATACCAGTACGTTGACAATCATCCAGCTGAAGTGGTATTTCCCCCAGCTGCATTTCATCCAGAGAAGGAACGTGGGACAGGGAACTGGCTTTGTTATGCGGCATTCGATTTGGGTGAGACGAAGGCAGAAGAAATTGAAACTGCACGATGCACATATTCTGGAGAAGCTCTTTGTGTTGAAGACATGTCAGTTCATATGAGGTATAAGCTCTTCTAACGTACACTTCTAAAGCTGCCATCCGAACAGCTCTATTGGGATGATAGAAAAAGTCGTGGAGGACATCAAATATCGAGGTTTCTGACATGATGAGCTTCTGAAGATTTTCTGGGTGGAAGTCATGACCATACATATCAATAGCAGAGAGGAAGATTGATTCCATCTGGTTGTGACGAAGTTCATAGGCGGGTTGGTGGGCTGCAATCAAGACTTGTCGAGATCGAAGCGCAACTCGGGAATTGTCTGATCTATTCAGAGTGGTAAGTTCATTCAGGATTGGGGCCAATTCGTCTGTAAGTCCTGGTTCATTTGTCCACACGTGGTCAATCAGCACAGTTATTAAGATGTTCTTCTTAGCTACTTGGTAGTGAGAAAATATTGATGATGCAACAGATGCCATGTCATCCTTGTGCTTCTCTCGCAAAGCTGATACACATTTATCGTAGTGTCCAAATTGGAATTGAGTCTCCACAGCCAAATAATTTCTCAGAAGTTCTTGCACAGCAGACTTCATCCTGCCACGGATTCCATTCCTGTATCTTTGAACAAGCTGCACAATGCCTTGAGTGGTCATGAAGAACAAATCTCGGTCAGCCCGTTTTTGGAGAGTAGCTGCATGGCTGTCGATCACACTCGCAATTTGCTGGCTGGGAAACTGAGCTAAGACGGAAGTAATGTTACTTGCATAGAGATTCATAAGCTTCCTGATTTTCTTCTCTACAGTCTGAGGAATTCTTCCAGAAATGGATGATATAACTTCTTGGAGTTCTAGCAAAGGAAGATTTGGGTCGCGAAGGGCTTTCATGAATAATTCGATCACTTCTTTTACTTTGAGACTGAAAAATGGGTCAGGGAGGCAGTAGCCAGCAAGGATGTTTTCTAGATTTGTCTTGCAAGCTTGGTAGATCTGATTCAATTTATCGCCGCCTCCATGCATATATCCTTCGACGGCTGGAAATTTTCCAATGAATACTTGAGCTGTGGTGACCTTCGACGCGTCGTCTAAGTCAAGTCTTGCTATCAAGGCGCCTCCATCCAAAACTGCTCCAGGTCTTTTGCAGTAATTGATACACCCAGACTCGGCACAAGTTAGTGTCATAACCATTTTCATAACTTCAATTTCAGCATATGATTGACCAGCGTACACATGTCCTCCATCTTCCACTAAGAAGCCTAAGAGCTTTCCAGCTGATGGAGACCGCAGAAGAGTTGGGTCATTTTCTTTCTCAAAGACACAAGTTTGATTTCCAATCACAACACGATACCGGTCGACTTCTTCTTTCATGAATGTGGAGTAGGACTGTGTGTCCACAGAAATCAAAAGTCCTCCATCAGACATCCGGTGAACTTCTACTTCTTTCACAGAGTCGTTCATGACCAAGAAATACTGGCTAGGGCCACTTTTGACAGCTTCAACTTTGTACTTCATACCTTCATTAATAAGTTCAACACTAACTGTGTTGCGAAGAGTATTGGCAGGTAGGATTTGACCTCTCTCAAGCGAAGTTTGGAAATTCTGAAAGGCATTGACTATTGCTTGGTCGGCCACATGTAATGCTCCACAAATAACTCCCAACATGATATCTGGCTTATCTGCTTGAACTCGCTCAGCGATTAAAGCGTCCAGCCAGCTTGTATCGATAGTGTTTTCTTGAAAAGCTCTCGTCTCTAGCAGTGTGATCAAGTATTCCACGGTTGTTCGGAAATCTCCACGAATTGACAATTCCTTCAGAGCAATCACCAGATTTTCTCTTGCTTGTTCTCGGTCTTCTCCCCATGAGAAACAATGACCGAATTGGGAGTCAGCAAATTCGTGAAGCCCTCCTGAAGCAGCCACACTGAAATATCCCCACACATTTTTGGATGATCGGAAATTGAGCTCTTGAACAGTTCCACTGCTTGGTTTGAAGCCTTCGTCGGGGTTTTCAGACGTAATACGAGCAGCAATAACATGTCCCCAGGGTTGTGGTTTCCTTCTAGGATTTTCAAAGTCGATTGGACTGTCACCCCATGGACTTTCTCCGTATAGGGATCGAATGCACTTAATTCTGTGCAAAGGAATTCCCATAGCTATTTGAAGCTGGCAAGCAGGCAAGTTTACATCAGCTACCATTTCTGTGCAAGGATGCTCTACTTGAAGACGAGGGTTCAACTCAAGGAAGAAAAAGTTTCCATTATTGTCATACAGGTACTCAACTGTGCCAGCACTCACATATCCAACCATCTTAGCAAGTCGTACAGCTGACTTTTCCATTTGTTCAAAAACTTCGTCTCTAGCTATCACACATGGAGCTTCTTCAATGATCTTTTGATGTCTTCGTTGGATAGAACAATCTCTGCCAAAAAGTGAGATGGCATTTCCATATTGATCAGCTAGCAGCTGGACTTCTAAATGGCGAGCACATGTTGCCAGTTTCATGATAAAGATTGGTGACCCCGGGATTTCAGACTGAACTTGACGATACAAATTGGAGAAGTCGTCCCCGGATTCTGCTTTTCTTATTCCTTTTCCTCCACCACCTTCACTAGCTTTGATCATAACTGGGAATCCGATCCTTTGAGCAACAATTAAACCCTCTTCGGCGGTTTCAACGCACCCCTTCTTGAAAAGCTCATTAGAAATTTTAATCCTCTTGTCTTTCCCTGTTGAAGTCGCGATGAGACCATCCCCGGACCATGGCAGAGTAGGAACATTAGCCGTTTGAGCTACGATACTGGAGGCAATCTTATCTCCAAGGGCCCACATAGCTTTCTCGGGGGGACCAATAAAGACTATATTGTTTTTCAGCAATAGTTCAGGCAGTTTTGGATTTTCTGACGCATGACCCCATCCTGCCCACACGGCTTGAACATGCATCCGCTTCGCAATATCAAGAATCAACTCAACATTTGCATAGTTGTTGTTGTTTGTTCCTCCAGGCACAGGTACATAATGATCAGCCATCTTGATGTATTCGGCATTCGCTTTCAAGTCCTCTGGAGTGACCATCACAACAAATCTAATGGCACGCTCATTTCGGAAAACTTCGTAGGCCCAACGACGTATGGATCTCATACATTTTACAGCAGCTATTCCATTGTTAGCTATCAGTACCTACAATTAATCATTCAAGTTTTAATTGTTGGCATTAATCATCCCTTACTTATGCTAATTGATTAATCATCACTCACTCGATTAATGTCTCTCGTACCACCTAATTTCTTCATCAACTCTTCCGTAGTAGCCACTGTCATTCCATGTGGATCATTTAGGTTACGAGTTTCTTTTAACATGGTCCCATACGACATACTTGGCCTGAAAATTGAAGTTGCACTATTATGGTGAGTTCTTCGGGGTTTTGGTTCAGCAATTTGTTAAGCAATCAAATGAAGTTATAGATTTGGAGGAAAAACGTGCATCAAGCAAGTAGATAAAACAAGCGATACAATTTGCATCACACACATTATCCGGAAGCTGTGACTGTGGATGATCATACATTTTCATACAACTGAAATTTATCTCCATGGCAAAATTTGATAAGGTTGCAACACGAAGCTAAAGAAGTTAGCGAATATTAGCGATCATAATTTTAGCCTACATAAGAGGCATAACCTAGTACTATTTGAGTCTTTGATAATCATGTCTGTAGCCTCACATGTTGAGACCCAAAAGTGCTCTAAACTATCCACTTTAACATGGCTGGAATTCTGTACTGTAAGATAATAATATTGGTTCAAGGAAACTCCGATCTGCTTTAAAGTAAGGTCAGGGTTGCATATTTTTTCACAGCTGTTATCTTTTCAGACAGTCCGACTGTAAAAATTAGTTCGACCTACTCGAACTCTGAAATTCGAAGATAACAGTAAGTGTGACGGATTTGCTTACCTACTCTACCAACTAATTTCTTATGTTCAAGATAACAGAATTCTGCTCCGATACAATTCATACTTCATATGATTTTAATCTCTTTTTCTCATAAGTCTTAATATCTTCAGCAACTCTCGGCATTGACTTTAACTCCAAGCAAAGCAACTGGGAAATGTTCATTTTTATGTACTGACTACTGACGCTCGTCTATTGCTTCACTTCTTCATCATCTACTTAA
Organism: Isotomurus graminis; assembly: GCA_034696565.1. Taxonomy (NCBI): domain Eukaryota; kingdom Metazoa; phylum Arthropoda; class Collembola; order Entomobryomorpha; family Isotomidae; genus Isotomurus; species Isotomurus graminis. Next base: position 11,819 of record JAQGAB010000115.1, read on the forward strand.
CTGGTAACTGACTGAGAAGAACAGTAACTCGCTTGGGAATTGGAAAAAACCCTTAAGCTTGGTTTCAACATCATGTATGATTATACCATCATACGATATCTTGATTCTTAACAGTCTTCGCCAGTCAAGAGCGCAACCTTTCATTTTTTGTGCTTCTTTCAATTTGAGTAGGATATCGCCTGACAAAAATCCACGTAACTATAAAGCCTGTCATTAATTTGAAACAATTTTGTAGGGGGCTACATTGGCTAATGTTATCCAAACAAATAATTTACGGGGAAATCACAATAAAATAGGTGAAAATGCATCTGTAGCTACCACAATGTCTAACATATTAAATAATTAAATTCGTCTACTTCACTACTACATTTTCGTCGCAAATTAATTTGATCAGGATCAAGGAAGTTAATTTAAAAAAACGTGTCGAATGCGGAAAACTCCTTTGGGAAACCCCAACGTAAGCCATAATTAATAGGTAGACTGAGGAAATAATTAGTCGCCATGTCCACATGGCTAAATTCTACTGTTCAGAGAATTAAAGGATTTATGCCAGTTATAAAGTTGCAGTAATCATTCAATGCTCACAGTGCGTTAGTTGGAATACACACAGTTGTGTAACGACAAAAATTAATAGCATTAAGTAGGTGTCGATCCACCTTGGGATTTAAACTTTTATCTCCCTTGCTACTACTCTACTGTGTGGATATTAAGAAGGTTACGCAATTATCTACCTTCTCATGATTTTTCCTGGAAGCGCGACTTGCATCTTCTTGCTTTGTCTCAGTTTCTTTTCACAAGGTGTGTTTCCAACTGTTATGGGAAAAAACCTTCGTTAAGAAACCATATGATTACAATAAATCATTGTAAGAGCTCAACCCTCAGCTTTAATGATGATCTCGCAATCCAATTTAAGAACAACTGTGAGAACTTGTCGGATATAACACTGGATTTCTTTTACCCAATAAATTGTCAGTTCAGTTGTCAGACGAAAGCTAGATTTCGTAATTAATTCACGGCAGTCATTTAAGCAAGTGATAAGATGTACAATCAAACCATTGCCAGCACTAGTAACGCGTTAGTAGTTAACAGAGTACACAGACACCTGCTATCATTAAAGTGCTTTACAGATGAGATAAAAGGAATGACAAGAAAAACAAGAGAACTGTCGTGATGAATTAGGTTTAAACCCACCACTTCATTACGGCTATCTTTTGCCATCAATCATAATTTGTAAGTTCCTTCTATACGTACTGAGCAATTCACCTAGTTTCCATTTTAAATTGTTCCTGATTAAGTGAGAGTTTGGGTTTCGTAATCTTTTGTACGGGTGAACAAGTAAGGCTGATTCTATGAAAACAGCATATCATTCCCTTGAATCTAACATGAGGATTACTACTGAAGTTTATGACATTGCAAAACTGCATGGTCACTATATACACTTATTAACGTGAAGACGTCGCTGTATACTATTTTCCCCCCGTGCCCTACACAAATTGCATCAAAATACGAAAAGATTTGGAGACAACGCCACTTTCAGTCGTAACCTTGAGGAAAGTATACAGTGAAGTAATTAGATTCTACTTACGTAACCAGCCGCAAATTGGAAGTACTATAAACGAGTGAACCCCAATCCAATCAAAAATGATGTTTAAGTGCTATGAGAAACAGTTGTAAATTGTAAACAAATTATACGACTTACTGCACACCAAGCAATCTGTGGAATAAAATCTGAAGGCTACACACCAACCCTACCGACATATTTGATGAGCAGACATATAGATGAAAATTAACCGGCATTTGGACATAACTTTACACCAATATGATTTACACCCGATTCCATGCATAGATGAGCGGTTCAGATTTGAGAAGACGATAGAACAAGGCTTTAAACCGATTTCCTGCCTGATGCTTCAAGAACTTTGATAAATCTAACCTGAGTCTCTTACGACGTTCCATCCAAGCAGCTGGTTCCATACTGTCCCGATCAGCGGAAGATCCGTCCATAAATGACCCCCCGTTATGGAACCCCCCGTTTGTTGTTAATTTTTCTGTAGAATCCTCTGATTCCAAACTCAAGCTGTCTTCTTCAACTTCATCACCCAGAATAAAATTAACTCGGTCAGCATCACCATTAACTTCACCTGCAGATAACGAAAGATAACACAAAAATTAGATGAATCCATTTCTACATTAATGAGCTTAAATAAGCCCGAAAATTTGGGCTAAAAAGGAAATTATGAAAATTTTATGAAATCTCTATCTGTTCGTAGGTCGTTTCCACAATCCTAGTTTGTACCTTTAACGGTGGAACTACTACTCTCGGTAACTTCGGAGGACATCTCTGTCTCTGTCTTAGTGGTTTGTGTGTTCTTTAGCCACCTGGAGAAAAGTGAGCACATGTTATGTTCGACGGTGACTGAAATTCAGAAGCATGTTTGCCTCGAAGTCATTCGAACCACCTCTCCCTAACCAAACCCCCGTTTTTGTACCCATAGCCGCTTACCTCAATCTAACTACACTCACAAAACTATCCTTTCAACTTTTTTCCCATGCTTAAATGACGGATATAGTCAAGAATATTATTAAGCTCCCTTTAAACAACCATCTCCCAACGAGTATTAAGTCAAGGGTGAACTGTCCATGATCTTGAACCACATGCATGTACGTTCATTAAAGAGACTTGCAAATCTGTTGCATTAGTAGTGCCAACCAAAGGCAGATATAACACATACATACACAGGCTTATTAAAGTTCCGTATAGACATCCCTAACATTCGATCACACAAGCTTCTCACGTTCTTTGATTCCATCTCCCTTTCAATGATCATTCAGCAAAACACTTGATAACTCGCCGGCCGAGCTTAACCAGAATCATTATCATCAGTTTCTTAGTTAATAACGATGACCATGTGCTGACTACAATTTACTCACTACTACAACATGCCTGTATTACGTGAAATAATTTGACCTCGTTTAATGAAAGTGACTGCATATCGTGCCATGAAACTCTCGCTGGAGTTCGCAATGTGATTTGCTAATCCAAGTCATGCCACAAGCCACAGCATCATCATACATAACCTTCTCCACCTCTTGTTCACATCATACGCACACTTAATGCCTTTCCTACACTTCATTTACGCTTTTCCCATAAGTAAACTATGTATCACTCAATTCCCATCTTCACGATGATCCCAATATCATGATCAACAAGTGATCGATGAATCAAGCTCTTGTACAAGAAACATATCAACTCTACTACACGTCACAGGTGAATCAAAATCACCCCATCTTCCAAAATTTCACTTATCCTTTAAAAACAAGAAATCCTTCATGTTAAAACTTTCTCCTCCTGAATACTCAACCATAAACCCCTTAATGACATTCCCTTAATAAATCTCCCAGCATTGAAACAGCTTCTCACACCTTATCTTCATAGACTGGAGGACTCAAAAACTACAAACTTAGCCTTTACAATTAGCTCGCGACTTCCTCCACAGTCTACACGATTGGCACATCATTAAGTTCTCACGGTAAAGTCCACAATTTCCCATGAGAACACGAGAATCCACAATCCACGCGCTTATGACATCCCCATGCATATTCAACATTGTTCCTCTATCTCCTTGAGTTCCAGAAATCTACCCATTTTCCTACAAACACGACCTTAAAATACCCAGAGTTGCTTCAAACTATTACCCAATTAGTGACTCCAGCGTCATTCACATTAAACAAGTTGTACCAACATTTCACACACAAATATTAAGCAACAAAACGCCCCATATACAGAAAACTATGCGACGGAATACTCTGCTGACCTCATAGAAATCCCCATAATCCACGTTAAATTGGATAATTCTTCGCTGGACATTGTAACTTCCACACTCAACCTCTTTAACACGTCTCTTCTACGTCACTCCAAGCTAACAAGCTCCAAAACTCCAAACCTTCCCAGAAACCTCTTTCTTCACCAAACGCCTCAATCTTAAACCGTTATTTATGTCAACACCAACAACACCCAAACACCAACTAAACTCCTCAATGAAACATCTTATTCCACTAACCAATATTAACCTTATCATTTATTATTATACGCCCCATAAACTCACATTATTATTTACCTCAGTCAACACTAATCAATATTAACCTTTTTATTTAATTAAACCGTGTCTCGCCTGTCAAACCAACAACAACAACCCTTCCTTAATACATTCCATTTATATATCCTCCATACAAACAATACATGTCACTAGATAATAAACTCTCCTACCCTTCAGACAGAAAAACAAACCCTACTCTGAAAATGATAACCCTTTATCATTTATCTTCCCCACCCACTACTTTCACTTGCACACTTACCAGAAACCGAGTAATTCCTCCACACACACCGAGAGTAAAAGAAGAATAAGAATTTGACAACCACCAGGAAATAAATAACGGGTCACCGTTAAAAATAAAGGTACAAGAGAGAGAGTTGAAGAAGGAAAGAAGGAGGATGATGGAAGTTGGACTCACCTTGATCAGCTGAGAGACGGACAGGAAGGAAGAGAGGTCAGAGGTGGTGGTGGTGGTGGTGGGGGCGACGGTTTCCCACTCTTTCGGTTTGAACTGGAGAGACGGAAACCTCGGAAAGTCACACCACTCACGCCGTGACGTCACTTGGAACCCACTTTCTCCTCAATGCGGAACTCTCACTAACTTAAATTCCCTCTTAATAAAAATAACGCACCGAAGAACAACTCATCAATGTGGCACTATTAATGATGAATTCCTCATCTTTCATTCATACAGTATGCACACACAACAATGTAAATTAAGAGAAATTAACGGCCTTCCTTGAATCTCAAATTTTACGGTTTACTAGTACCCAACATTATTGGGAGACTAGATGTGCTTTTAGGTACCTTAACTCTTCTTCATCTACTTCTTCATCACCTCACACGTCTTCTTAAATTCTAGATTATAATATATACTACATACTCCCTGCTGTCAGGTTTTCCCTAACTCAAATTTCAACCATCTTTGTGAGTAGTTAGTAGTAGCCATTGTTGTTAGATGAGGTTATAATATTATAGCTTGAAAAGTAGAACACAGAGGTGTTTAAGCCTTCTCGTATTGACCTATCCTTACTTTTCATACGAGTTTTTTTTATTCATTCTTACTCAATTCAAATTCAATTGAGCTTATACATTCTTTTATATAGTCTATGTATATAAATTCAACAGACTCTCAGATGATGAGGATTCTGCTACTCTAGATTCTTTTAACCCTTTGGTAATGTAAGAGAAATGAGATTTCTTAAAACACTATGTATTTTTTGGATATGAATTGATATTCAGATTTCTATACGTCAATTTTTTATAAATTGGTGAATTGAGTATTATAAAAGAGAAATTTGCAGAATGCATAGACAACTTGAGATTGAGGTACATTGAGAACGATTGAATATCATTCATACAGTTCTTCAATCGCTTGTTATGGATGTCTCATTTTATTCAGCATCATGCATTCATGCAGAATCCATTACTTCAAAGACGTTCCCAAACATTATGATATGAAATTGTTACATTCACAGGAAGCATGTGCACAAGACTATCAAGCTGATGATAAGTGCACATGGATTATTGGTAGATAAATGTTGTCTCCATCACTTGCGTATCATGTCATGAATCATGATGTCTCATATGAGTAATTCAACATTCAACAGATAATAGTTTGATTAGAATCAACTACCAACCAACCACGTTTACTCCACAGTTTCACAACTACGTTTCATGCACTCTTAACTAAATGAATTAATTATTTCAGTACAACAACGAACACGCAGTACAATTTAAACAGTAGCTTTCAGCAATTTATTTCATAATGAAATGAATACTTAAATACACATGTTCCTGCACTATTATAGATATACATATATTTTAAACGGCGAGTACAATATATTAATAACGCGTTTAATAAAAATCAGGTTGTGTTGTAATTTCCACACATATAGTTTGGTAGCGTTTAAATTCGCATTATATGGAATGAAACGGCTTTTAAGACGCCTGCTATAGTCTACTCGGTGTGGCAAAAGGAATAATGTGATTAGTGCTATTACAGCCTATATAGCAAGTGTTCTGAACATCAGGCACTCCTTTTAAGAGACTAACATTATTCAGGTGATTCCAGCGATCTTGGAAAGCATGCTTTGTAGCAGTGTCGACAGACGCGAGATTGCTCAAGCGTTATGTGACCCGGAAGAGACACAAACTTTTCTAGGCATCGCGAACAAAATATACCCCCGCATCTTGAACAATGTCTCTATAGGAGTTCCAAGAATTTCATTAGTACATATACGTATATTTACAAACGAAAGATACTTGGGAAGGTTACCTTAAATGACGCGAAATCTAATGGAGTAGAACATGGGCATTCATTAGCAGCTCGTACGGATTTCCATTCCAGAGCCACGGATTCTAACTCCTCTGTGAGTTCTTCTAAAGAAAAGTCTCCAGTTTTTTCCTTAATTTTATCCTTCTTCGGTTTAGAAGGGTCGATTATTTCAGAGGGATTTTGTTTCCACTCGTTATCGCCGTCGATCAATGGGTGATCAGTGTTAGCTTCTATCTTCATTTGCGTCTTCAGGTTGACCTACATAGAATAGAAGATGCTTATATTTAAGACCTTATCACCACATCTCGAATTTTTTCATTTGCCTATCATGAATTTGACTAATTAATGTTACCTGCTCGATCACATTTTTATCGTAGTTCAGACGATTGTCACCTGCAGGAATATCCGCATCTCCATTCACATGAGTATCTCCTTCTCCTTCCAGGTATTTTATTCTGCTGTTCAACAACTTGATGTGGTCATTAAGTGAGAGTATGTGATCCTTGTAAGCAGTAGCCAGATCGAAAAGAGATTCCCTCGGGTGAAGTCCGTTCTCCCATCTGCAGTACATTCCTCGCCAGAACCTATTTGGTATCCAATGTAAACTTTGTGTTTGCTTAGTTTTAATTAACTCAAGGTTATTGTATGTTACCTGAATGCTTGTGGGGCAAGATTTGGAGTGAGGAAGCCTACATTAGAAGTAGTTTGGAATAAAGGATTCATGTATTCATTCTCTCGGATTGCGAGATATCCCCACAAGGAATAGGTTTTCTCAGAAAGTCTAAAACAGAAATTGAGAGGAATAAAATATACCGTTCCTCAGAGAAAAATAAATGTTTTCGCACCTAAGATCAATCCTGTCTTTCTGACAGTTTCCTACAAAGGTACCGAATTGGCAAGAGTGTACGTGGTCATGAATTGTCAATAAAAGGCGTTCATTAAATTCAAACACGAAGGGGAATTGCTGCATGAGTTGCCAAACACACTCAAGCCATTGGGTAAATACGGGAGAGACTTCTTTGGAATCCACTTGAGTGTGACCACATCGGTCAGTAAACTTATGTCCGAATTCCAACCATTCTTTGGCAATAAGCGTTTGAAATCCTTGGAAAGTACGATAATACGGATCTAAGAGAATTTGAGCAAGGCCGCAAACTTGTGCTGTTCTGTCCCACCCGTCTGAGCAATGTACCAAGACAGACGACCCTTCGTCTAGAGTCCTAGCCAAGCAAACAATATTCGAGGTTATTGGAACTCCAAACACACTTGGCATATAATTTTCAGGCTTGACTAATCCTTACCTGGCGACTGACATTGCAGCATCAATTATAGACTTTATGTGCTTAAGCCATCCACTGCCTTCTACTCCATTTAAGAATGCGGACATTTGTTGCGACTTAAGATCACAGGCTGCAATGTACCAAATACATCCCAATTCAACAAAGTTCTTGTGTAGTATCAAACGAACCCACAGTGGAGTTTCACTAACTTTCAACAATTCGACTCAAACTTGTTCTCATAACGTGGATATTGTCGATGCCAGCGAACATGAATCGAGTGTTTTCATAGTTGGCTTCACTTTCATATCCTTTTCCAGCAGCCCGGTTAGCCATAGCGTTGATTCTGGGACGTGTGTCCACAACAACTAATTGAGCTGTATTAGGATTCGCCTTCTGAATTGCGACTAGGAGATTCTCGTCCTCAACACAACGAGCACTGAATCCAGAAAGAGGTTGGCTACATCGGCACAAAGCTGCCTGAAAAACCAAAGCACGTCTTTACTAATCTGAATCGCAAACATCTATTCATCAGGCCATTTGGTCTTTATGTTCCTTGATTCCCTGTTACATTTTTCATTTTCACGAGCAATGAGAGTAACAATCTTTTACACAACAGAGTTTGCCTTTTCCTACTTCTACTTCTAAAATACTAAAACCCATCTCAACTGCATATGAAAGCCATACGCTTGCCATGCAACTATTACATAACTAGGACACAGACCAACCCACACCATGTACTCATTCATAATGAAAGAGAAATGGGGAAATCTTTCTTTGATATCTTGACACGCAATCTCTTTCTCAGCAGATGTTGACAAATAAAAGTATTTTCACCTTGCAACGACGTCATAAGGAGAATCAATTCAATGAGATTAGTGCGTCATTTCCTTACAGAAACGAATTAAATAGTCGAAATAGACAGAGAGATGGAAAGCTCTTAATCCTACTTAATATACACTTTGACTCGTAAAACTTTATCTCTCTCCAGCCATTCTACACCTGAATTGGAGATAAAACGTGATTTTGTGTTTCACCACCTTGCAATAAATGTTCTTACTTTATTCGTGTGCAGATAAGTCATTACAGGTAACCTCCCTCGACTCCGAAATCTTGATGATCCAATGAGTACAGTGTTTGGGGCTGCAGTAGGGATATAAAGTTGTCTAGGGTATGTATCACAGAGCTGAAAACATGAAACACACCAATTATGTCATGCATGACAAAAAACATTCGACAAATGACGAGTAAATCAATCAAAACTACGTGTTATTATTATTATTAATAATCATACTTCATATTCCTTATTAAGAGTGGTCATGGTCCACACTTCAGGTGGGACCTTCATCCTCTCAAAATCTAATTGACCCCTGAAGAGCGTCCATCCGTACTCTTTAGACATTCCCTCTGTCCCAGCATTATACCGGAAACAGTACAAGTCTTCAATATTTTCTGCAAAACAAACAACAAGCTTGTAAACATATTGACATACTCCGCGTTCAGAAAACAACCCCTTGTTCTGTACAAAGTACAACTCATACCAGGTTGACACATTTGTGTCATGGATGTGTATAAATCATGGGCGTCCCTTTCCTTCGGAACGATAAAAGTCATCGACAGAAACGTCTTTGTCCGGATTTGCAATGGCGATCCAGATGTAGTCAATCCTAATTTGACCACACTGGAAATATGAGAGTGCAGAATCTGTTCCAAAAGTAAAACATTTCTTAGTTATGTGTCTTCGTATCTCAATAAAACCAAAGCCACCACCAGGAAACATCTAATCTAATTCCTATAATATAAAGTATATCCAACTTACCCATGTTTCCCTCTTGTTATCATGATCCACAAAAATTAAATGGGTAGCAGTTAAATACAACGACCCAACAGCGTTGCGACGGGAGCTGAAGCGTTCCACTAAGCTCACATTATCCACCTGCAAAATCACATTACAAATTAGTCCAAATCTCTCAAAGCCCCAGAGAAAGTAGTGTAAAGTATATTTGCCTTAAGCTGAAACGGAATATTGTAAATCTTCTGACTCTGCCCAGCGTCAGTAGAAAACCACCCCCTAACTATAGAATACATTTCTCCTGCAGTATGCATTGTCGCCAAACTAGCACTACTATTAGAAGAAGCTGACTCGTAAATTGCAAGCATTTAGCTTTCTCCACGCACAACCTTATGTGAGCAGAGTGTACAACCTTGTGTCTTGTGACTTCTCTGAGCCCAGAAAAAGTCTCACAAACACTTACTTTCAATACCTAACTCCCTTAATAACTACGGAGACAAGTTAAATGCCTTCCCGATTGTGGAACATTTTATCTGCAGGGCGAGAGGGCTAGGAGTGGGACCTACGCCCAGACTATTCTAAGGAAGTAAAACTCTCTTAAGGAGTGTAGAGACTCTAATCGGTGCAAAAATACCATCCTTATGTGTCAGTCAGAAGGGAGTAGGAAACGAGAGAGTGAAAGCGAGCGAAAGTTGGGTGGTGGGATAGTGCATAGTGCCCGAGTTCTCACGTCCGAGGACAACTTTTTCGTACTCGTCACACCACCACCACCACCAACACCACTTTTTCCCCTCTTCCTCCTTCCTGCCTGACCCTTTGCCTTCCTAATGCTAAACTCACAAATCGCCAATTGATCTTGGTCAAGGAAGTCTACGGGTGAGTGCGAATGGGAATGTTCCACCAGAAGAAGAACTGTAAGACAAATCCTCTGTCTACTCGCTTGGGACTTCACTTCCATGAAATATGAAGGGCAAATATATTTCGTACATTTGATGGCTCAATATTATCTGACGGATCAATGGGATAAGGAGAATATATCACAGACTTTAGACATTTCCCTGTGTCTACTCTTTCCATTGAGAATTAATATGTATGAATGTAGGATGGAACTTTGTCACTGAAAATATTTCATTTTTACGAGATGTAATTATGGACTTGAGATATTACTCACAATAATATTGCACTAATTATGAATCAATCAAATACCAATTGTATAACATGTAAAGATGTTTTAAAGCCTTCATTATAGTCAAAAGTTGCCTTTGCTTCCAAGCTGCTTTTAATTTTACCTGCAGATGATAATTATTATGTCACCAGTCACCGTTCTTAGTTAAGGTTACTTCATATCTCATGCTGCAAAAGCTACTGCTTCAGTAAGTATTTAAGACGTTTTCACATAACTTAAAAATCAGTTAATTCTTATTCAAATATCAAAACTTGTGACTTGACCTTCAAAACTAATCTCGTTGTATTTGCACGCATGACGATTACCAACAACTTAATATTTTCATTAGTTTCGTAATTTCCACTGCATTTCATTAAATCAATTTATTTCTTTTTTATACCGTAAAATGTCAGAGTTAAATTAGAATATTTTCTACACATCTGAATTGTTATTTAACCGGGGAATAAAAATTATGCGTGCCCAAATTCTATTCACTTAGTATTCTGTTATTCTAAACTAAACTTTGACTACTTAAAATGAAACCTACGTAACTGTCAACTGTACAAATGAACTGAAGGTATATATTCTGTTCCAAGAGGTTTTGACAGCTGGCAAAGAATGCTGCGTAAGACGAAATTCATTTCAGTATTAAAAGAAAACTTGTATTCCAAAATTACCTTTGGAGTTTTAATCGCCTCCATGGCCATCGTTAGACAGCCGTTTACCAGGAACGGCCCACTTTATTACAAAATTGTCACTTAACTGTAGCAAAAATTATTCCATAGTGAAAAGTTATGCTTCTGAGTTGTATTAAACTCATCCGCCTTCTATTCAATATTTTCTCCCATTAAATTCCCAGCGAATCAGAGGCAGATGACTTCCTTGCTGGTATTCTAGCCATGGCTCAAATACCTAAGCTACTCTCTCTCTGGACACGACGCCTCATCTCTTTGTTCCATAATCATAATTCCTCTCATACATCTTCTTCAAGTCCGATTTAAATATTCCACGACTGACATGGCATTTCAACACTCAAATATATGTTTGCTTAATAACACACTTATTATTAAAAGTTACAGAAATAAGTAAGAAGTTGACGCAAGGTATTCACTTGCATGTTTCTGTAACTTGACATGCGATTTATAGGAACCCTTCAGTAGTCACAAATCACGTAAATGTCTCGACGCGTTATGGGAAACCACAACGGATGAGCGTAATTTAATTAATAATTACATTTTGACACTTCATGATACAATATTTCGTTATGCAACTCATAATTAAGGCTTACAAAACTTTGGAGGATGTCTTAAATTTTAAAACAAAGTACAAAGAAAGGTAAATCTAAATGGCATGTAATATAGTTAGCTTTAGCACGTGCAGAAAGTCTATTTGAATGATAATGATGATATCTAAATGCTTAATGCGAATCAACAACCTGGAACATACAGTCTGATATTGACGTGTATAGCTAAAAAACTCATCTCCGGGATCTATTCTCTGTGCATATCCAGCAGTTTCCTGTAATCCCCACAATCTCTAGATATGCTCATCCATTCCTGAATACAATGAAACAGCACAAATATTTCACCAAAAATTTCCAGGACTTTAACAATACGGCATTTAGTACGTTGCAAATAGCCAAGTTGTCCAGTACGAATCAATTTCATCTTTAATTGACCATTCATTTGAATAGTATATTCCAATTTAAACGGGAATGATGAATCATTCCATCAATCGTGAGAGTTTGAGGGAGTGATGATGTGTGTAGTATGTTACGGATTAATGCATAAAAGAAGAACACACAATAATATGTGTAGATACACAGGTTGGCATGATACGGAATGCTCATCAGAGCGAACATCCTGACTTTTGACCGGAAATAAAGCCCAACCCTTTGTATGTGCCTGAGCAAACTGAACCCATGGCTGAAGAAATATAATTTTCCCCCATCAGATTAATACATACTCAATAATGGTTGCAACCAACAATATGCACACTCATTTACACCATTGCAAATCGTCTTCTACACAACGAAGCGTTGGCTGGTACCTCACCCAGCCGTTCACCCATCATCCTTTGACTTCACTTGGAATCATCTTCGACACAAGTTCACACCATAAGCTCTCCTGACTGCCGTGACCACGTCAAAATCCCTTGAACACACATTGGTTGTTGGCGTAATAGCCTACCCCTTCACAACTCGGCTTAAACGGTTTATCGGTGATTAACCTAATTCCCCAATAGCAATTAACTTTCTGATTTGAACACATTGTACCCAAATTCTAGGAGAAGCGTAGGTACAAAAGTGACTAATGATCATCCAGTTTAATAATTAAAACTCGAAATCCCTAGAAATAATTAGTCACTCAGCTCCAAAGTTCTAAAACTTTCCTAACTCTGAATGTACGCATGGAGGTGTCATTTGGTCTCAACAACTATTGAGAGTTCCTTTTCCCTCAAAACTCCCAGTGCAGAGTGATCCTAAAGTTTTATGTCACTTGGAAACGACCTTTCACTCCTAATAAGTTTAAATAGGGACTGCACACATGCCTAAGAGAAAAGCGTGTGAGGAAGTAACATGTGTAAGTAGTGAGTGCTTTCTCCGTTCCAGTGTATGTGTCAGAGTAATTCTTGATTTCCGTATTTATGGAGCAATGAATATTCATGCATCTCTCGGCATATTCTACATGACGGGGTGTTGCAAGTCTAATCTGTACCTTCTTGGTCATACAAACGAAGAAGGATGATTGTGTCGACCTAATTTATCGTGCTTTGTGCAATATGAAATAAGACGATCAAGGGGCTGCTGCTGCTGCTGGTCGGGTTGAGTTTCACACGTTAACGATAAAGGTCAGACTATACCGTGGGAAATTTCCTTTATCAGCATTCGGCCAATTATTCCAACTTTTTGTGCACAAACCTATACGTGAATAGACAATATATATAAGACTAACGTAATAATTAAGGTTGTATACAATGAACAACATATTGGGAACACTCATCGAAGCGTTGTTCAAAATCCCCTAATAGTCATCAAGTCTTGTTCTCAGCCCATACACAATCCAGGATCATCTCCATTAGTTCATCATTATCATCATGGTTCAGTTTTGCGTGGTGCACAGTGAATATCCTCAAGCTTAATAATCGGAACTAATGAAGGACAACCTGTGAGGAATGGCGTACAGAAATCCAGGAAACGACAGCTCCGGAGCGTCCATTCTTCTTTGCATCAATCTTATCTTTGCAGTAAGCAAACAATTTAGTTTCTTGTTCTTCTCACAAATATTGTAGAATATTAACTCACGAGAATACATCTTATTAATATATTGAAGACATTTCTTTCGTAAAACTACATTTTTCAACCAATTTAATTATTCTCTATCTCATATAATTACAAGAAGAAGGTTGCTTGGAAAAAGACAATTATTATACGATGTGGTTTTGGTTATGACTTCTGAATTTTTTATACCCTTGCACTATTAATTTTAATACAGTAAAACGTTCATAGAATTGTCAAATGTACTAATTCGCCAATAATTCTCTGTATAACAAAGTCCAATCAAGAGTTTTTTTCATATACCGTCAGATGCATACAGTGTCAAGAGACAAAGCAGATATAGAAAGTATTAGAAAACATAACTGAATCCCAAGATCTTCCACATGAATGAAAACTGACTGTTTCATGTTCCAGATATGTGGAATGGGAACATTTGCATTTGGGATTCTAGTAGCCCAGGATGGAGGACGCTTCCTTCTGTTTCGACTCATATCTCCTGGCTCTGGAATTCTGACCCATGTTGCGATTTCAATGCTTGGAATCGGAATCGCAGTTATAGGAAGTTCCTTTGTTGGATGTACAGTCGCATCTCGGAAATGTTCCATTGGATGGGTAAAACTTGGATAAAACACCATCGGTTGAAATATCTCCAATTTGCCTTCATAACTCTTATCCCTATTTCTTTCAATAATTCAGTACATCGCATGCATCTGTGTCGTGCTCCTTGCTGAACTTGGACTTGGTGTGGTATTCCTCATGTATCACACGTCTCTAGGGTCCGAAATGGAAACAACCAAGTTAACCTTGACGCTTCAAACTCAATACGGTTTCGACCAAGGGTTGACAAAGTCCGTAGACTTTGCCCAAGCAAGGGTACGAACGAATCTCATGCTGCTGTGTCCATTAATAAACCAGTATTCTGGATCTACTGGACCTTCCACATATTAACATGAACATAAATTTCAGTTCAACTGCTGTGGAATAGAAAGTGACGCTGACTACGAACGATCCGAATGGAAAGTCAGAAATGTTGGAGTAGATCTCTTGTACCCTTTGACCTGCTGTCCCTTGGATGACAAACGAAGTGACCCCCCAGCATACCTCAACCCAGTTGCCCTTAATGCAAGTAGCTGCCAAGTACCCTTAAGTGTTCCTCTTCATCGCTACAGAGAGGTTAATAGATTATTCCATCAATACAACACACCCTCACATAATTATTACCTTATTATCACTTAACATTTACAGGGCTGCATCAAGCCAATCGAAGTCTGGTTCCGGAAACAAACCTTAACTTTGGTAGGAATGGGACTCACCCTCCTCCTCCTCCAAATGGCAACTTTAGCCACAGCCATTTGTCTCTGCAGAAAACTCTACTGACCCCATCGATTAAAGATTGGAGGTCCGAGCCGCCAATCTTTCATCGATGACTGACCCTAAAAACTTACCTTTCCCCACCTCTCACCCTTCTTCATGATATTATTATTCTCTATAGATTAGTCATCATCTTTATACTCATCATTTAATTACTTGATTCATGTTCCCTTAGAAAGAATGCATACACAAAATTAAAGTCCAACGCATGAAACCTCAGAGGCAATCCTTCCACACTTCATCGCTTCTGTCACTTTATCATACACATCATCATCGCCACGTTCCAACCAGCCATGATGACATTTTGCTCTCAGCCTGCAATTCTAATTGCACTGATTGCATTAAAATTGCACCCACCAACCACTACTACACTACCTACTATTGCACTTAAAATTGCAACAAACGTTTGCAGTGGTAGGAGAGGAGTGGTGTCAGTGGTGTGTGGTGGTGGAGTGGACCGACGGGGTTGGTGGGCCACCCGGGAGACCCGCCCTCCTTCGTCTGAGTCACCTCGAAATAAGCGCGGGAGTCAATCTTCTTCACTCGAACACAAGAGGAATTCTCACTTCACTTCCAACTTTTGCATCTGACAGATTTCTCAGTGCATGGAAAGCTGTCGTCGCCGAAGGACACTTTAGTTTAGTCTGTGAATTTCCAGCTTTTCGACCACGCCGCGCACTTCATTATCTACTGGAGGAAAGGTTCCGTGCACTAGCGGTCATCAGCTGATTTCCAACCATGTCGAATAAAACGCCGATGATGTATATCAACGAGTGGTTGCAGAAGCGGAGTGCGGATTATATCTTGAGGAAGGAAGCAGTAAATCTGAATGCGGGCCAGCCGACAGTGCTTCCTTATTTCAAAGCGACATTGTCGATCTTACCGAGGGATTCATCGAGGAATCTTGTAAAGTATGTGGGTGAGTGTGTTTTATTTGTATTTGTGTTTTTACAAGTGGTATAGCTTTGTAATTAATTCTGATGTTTTTTTAGTTTCTGCGGAAGGGAGAAACAAAAAGACGGCGGAACAATTAGCTGCCCAAGCAATGATGACGGACTTGGGTATTGAATTAACAACTCGTGAAGGAGCTGCAGCTTTCCTTCCAAAGGTTCCAGCATCATCTGCTGCATTCGACGCTTCAATTCCAGAATTGGATAACTTAGATACTCTTGAGAAAGCGAGTGAGTATAATGTAGGAAAGGAGTTGAAGGATTGGTGCGAAGATAAGCGCATAGATGAGCCGGTGTTGCTGGTGAGAGTAAAGAAATACAACTGAAATGGGTGGAGGTTTAGGTGATATTAATTGTGGATGAATGGATTTATTGGATGATAGTTTGAGGATTTTGGACCAGCCCACTCTAAAGTGTTTAGATGTACGGTTGAGTTTCAGGGGATACAGAAACAGGGTACTGCACGGACTAAGGGAGACTCGAAGAAAATTGCGCGTTTTAAGTTGTACACGGAACTTATGGCTAAAGGGGTATGTGTAGTAAGTAGAGTTTGTTGAAAGGTTGAAATTATGGATGGCTATTTTCATCCTGATGGTTAGTTTATTTCCCAGGGAAAGAAATCCATCAGAACAGAACATTGCGATGAGGACGAGAAAATGATGAATGTGGAGGAGGAGGAGGAGAAGCGAGTATATCGATACAATGGTCGCACGGCTTGTGATGTCGAGCTCGAGGGGAAGCAGTGTTCGGATAAATTGGATCATATTGGTCATCAGCTACTGAGAGAGATTCCTACCAATGGTCCTGAGTTGAAGAAGCTAGTGGATGCCACGTCCGAATTGCTGGCGAACACGTTTGTGAGTACAATATCTCTACCAGTAAATAAATAAGCATGGGTTTACTTATCGTCTTCTGTTACGCAGGAAGTCAATCCCCGCCAAGAATTAGAGGATTTACTGAAGGCGAAAGGAGAACTTGACCCAGTTATTTTCTTCCATCGGCTAATGGACGAATTGACCATGAAAGTTGAAGAGTTTCATGTTTGTAGTGCGGAAAAGAAAGAGGATATGGATTCAAAGGAGTCAAAGACAGAGGATTTGGATTCAAATGAGTCTGAGTCAGATAATTTGGATTCAAATGAATCTTGTGACACCCATTCCATCGAAGAGGATTTCTACTCATGTGGCAGCGACTTCAGCGATGATGAAATGGATACGTCAGAAGGTATTGATGGCAAACCATCGGATCAACCGGCGGAGAAACCAGAGTCCGAGGGCAACAACAATAATCCTCAAAAATATAATCTTATTAATCTGTCGTGCTCAGTGATGGGGAAAGATTCTAAGCGGCCGATCTCTGTCTCTGCATTTGGTTGTGGAGATACAAAAACTCTTGCATATAAGATTGCTGTGACAGAAATTTTGGCTTGCATTGCCGTCTTATGTAGGTAATTCAAACTTAAAGTCAAAGACTGGAGCAACTGGAGTTGGGGCTACTTTGTGATAACGTTTATAAACCTGTTGATGCTAGGTCATTGGCTAGATGCCATTTGCAATAACTATATCTTTTGAACTGCGAAGTAACACATAATACTTATGATGTTTAATGTGCAGAAACTGAAACACATGCCCATTGTTAGGCTTAAAATAGCTTTAAATCTTTAGTTTAAGCTTGTTTTGCAGTACGATAATCGTTTTTCATGTTTTGTATTTTATGCAAATAAAACTATTTTAATTCATCCTTTCATGCCGAATTTTATTTTGAAACAAAATTGTTAGTTCTCGTATACAAATTTTAGCGTAACATATTTTAGTTAAATAGCATAGGACTCATTATAGCAAAAGATTAGGCGGCTTTGCGCCATAGGAAAGGAAAGTTCGGCCAAACATGTCATACCGCGTAGCAACTTACAGCTGAATACCTTCCCATTACTTACTTAACCATTCATTTGTTAATTACAGACCGATTCATTTATGCTCATAATTTGACGGTATCTGCCAAATAATTATGTGAGCCTTCTCTGCGGGTTGATTAGGATCTGAGGTTGCCTTCAAACCTAACGAGGCTTCGTCTCCATCACCTGAAATTAGTAGGTCAATTAAAGTTGTTTTTTATTGTCTTCGAATCAATCTCACACAAGAGAAGTTCAAGCATTAAGAGCCAACCACTGTCAAACAATAATTCAGCTTCCTTCTAATATCTACCTTAAAGTTATGCAGGTAGTTAAAATTGGACGAGCCTTGTAATTCTACACTATAATTAGGTTGCAGTGTTGAGGTCTCTCAGAAGTTATTCAGTATTTTACAATTCAGATTCACCCACGGTAAACCATAGTAAATTCCAAATGAACACTTCAACAACTCTGTAATCCATTGGATTCGAAATGAGCAAGTGCACACATCACAATTTAGTCACTTTATTGTAATACTAATCGATATAGATTGATCGATTATAAACGTATCACAGTTATCGTTTCATATTAAGCAACACTGGAAACTGGAATATGAAGATGTGTTGGTGATTTTGCATGCCAACCGTTAATCATTAAACACTAGGCAATCGCATGTTAACTAAATTAGTTGCTTCCACACTAACATATAGTTACAGAAAGGTCATCCACTAAAGCATGGAATATTAAGGTTGAAACAATGAGAAGTGTGAGCAAGAAGACGAGAGTTTGCTTATGATTCGAAGGATTGTGAATTACCATGAAGTTGGGATCTCAAGATTCTTCAGGGAGAGTTGGAGAGACCGGATAATCCAAGAAGGGAATTTTTAAGTCTATTTCTATCTGAGGTAGTTTCCAGACAATGAGATGACTGGCCGTATCTCCATCCGCTTCATCAACTACATTTTTCATCATTGCAAGACAAGAAAAACCAGAAATTAAAATACTGTCTTGTGCCAAACACAAAATGTAAGAATTTCCGGTTTTTCTCAGACTAGTGAATTATTCCGGAAAGAAGTTTTAAGCTTTTGAAGCTGAGGAGTCTGAAATATGAGCGAAGCGGATAAGAAGATATAGCAAAGTTGCTGGCCAGGGTGTTGAATGAAGTATACAGAGACTTTCTCATCCGATATGCCAACTAGCAGTGCATTTCCTTCCTACTCCGTGCAGTAGCTCTACTGCAGCTTTTGACTTTTAAGGTTAAAAATTAATTTTATAGCGTCTAGAAACTCGTGCTGCGTGGCTATGAAATGCAATCATGAGGCAAAACATATATTAAAGTTCAGTGGAGTTCCATCAACTTACCGACACGGAAGTCTATGTAGCCTTCTCCTCCAGATATCACCAGGGTAGAATCCGATCCCTGGGTAAGTGAATCTTCTCCGTCAGTTGGCACATCCATTGCTGACGGGCCACCTGTAGTCCCCATTACAAAGTTTAGGTCATAACCAGACTCCCATTTTACATGTACGAAACATGTGGCTTTAAGTACCAGGAACAGCCACGAAAAACTTCACTGCATCTCGATGTCCATGGAAAGAAAGTTGAGCTTGAGGCATAGAGCAGTACGGAATATCTTTACCACTTTCGTCAGCAGCAACTCGTACTACATTTCCTGGACTTTTCTGACTGCTAAAGGGATTTGTTCGTGTGAGACTGGCTTCTGAGAGGGGAACTGAAATTATAACACCGTTTCCAGTTCCAATCCAGAGTCTTTGACTAGCGACAAGTAGTGCCGTTATTCGAGCGTATGAAAATCCTAATTTCCCAGTTCCTGCGGATAAATTTGATAGTTAGGTAATTATATTAGAAGTTTAATCATCTGTCTCCTTTATTTTCAAAGAGACAAGACCCTTACTAAACTCACCTAGCATTTTAGACACGTACGGTTCTATATCCACATCTTGAAGATGTGCGTATGTTTTAGCATGATACAGTCTTAACGTTGAATCTAATCGAATTGAAATCCAAACTCCATCTCCACACCAAGCGGTTTGCCTCACTTGGCTTTCTTTACGGGGATGAGCTTCAAAAGCTTTCTGCATGAAAAAAGATAACATTTAATGTTAATTTGTTTAACTCCCTTTATGGCATTTCATATTGTGTTAGTTTATCTCTAACCTTAAGTTTCAGAGATACGACATCAAGAACGTAGATTTTGTTTCTAAATCCACACCAAATGTCTTCATGCACTACAGAAAGGCAGCGAATCGAGTGATGAGGTTGACCCCAGTCTACAAGGTGATACCCAGACACATCCCAAAGGCCTTCTGTATCTCTTCTAAAAATGGCTACTGTTCCGTTCGCCATTGAGACGAATGTCCTACCTTTTAAATGACTGCAAAACACCTCTTCGTTAAACCTCAGGAATACCTCAATACTTCAGTCTCGACAATCATCACTTACGCTATGGATAAGATTGAATCTGGAAGCCTAACTTTATGGAGGCACACATTCCTCTTGGTTACAGCCGAATGAATGTATAGGCACCCATTCTGAGCTCCAAGCCACATTGTAGGCAAACGACTAGTTCCAATTTGCTCTAAATCTTCAAGTCCTTCCATTGTAGCTACCGAATGAGTGTCAAGCGACACAGGTCCTTCTTCGGGTCCCAGAGATGATAAAGAAGTTGGTCCATCCTTCTGGATCGTCACTTCAATTGCTTCATCTCCAGCTTCACATTCAGTCAAAGATGCCAAGTCACTGCTAGCGTGAGCCACAGGCCTCTGCAGTTCTTCAGTCTCCTCAGGACTGACTATGAACTTAACGCTAACTAACTTCTCAGCTGCTGCTGCGGTTTCTTCGTCAGACCCTTTTTCTATCTCGTAATTTTGAATTCCTTCATCACCTTTCAAGTCAGATTCATCAGAACCTGGTCCATCACAATAATGTGAGTTAAAGTTAGACAATCTCTACTATACGGGATTACACTTAACATACAAATTCATACCTGGTACCGCAGAAATACACAATAAATGAGACGAGCAAACTTCAAAACTAAGTAATACTTCTGCAGGCCTATTAGCGTCAATAATGGTCACTCTACTGGCGGAATGTGTTGCCGTGCAAACCCACACGTGCGACATTACGTTAGGCTGAGTTTCCATATCAAATAGAGAGTGTCCTGAGGAATCCACTCCTGATGCACAAAATATCTGGAAGCCGGAAGATGCTTGTAATATATATTATCTTCAGAACACAACTTCAGAAGCCCAGCACACAGTAGCTTACCCGCATCCCTGGAGTTTGCTCCATAAAAGGACGACAATAAATGGGAACTGGCACTGGCAAATGCCGACCAGACGGGCTATCCGATGAATGACTTCTGGAGTTTGCAGAGGAATCAGAAGTTCCTTGAAGAACTCCTGAAGCACCGGATAAAGCTGAGGATGATTTTGCAGGTAAACTCCATCCATACGCCTAAGTTCCAGAACATACCTCTTATTCCTCATCTTCATATTGTGCGTACCACCATCAGAGTGTGCATATTCCTCAACATTCGAATAAAATTACCTGCATTCTGCCATCATCTTTCCTCACATGGGCTTTGATTTTGTTGTACTGCGAACTCTCCCTTCTGCTCTGAGGATCACCAAGTCTTCGAAGTTGAAGTTTATCAGCAGAGCTACAAATACAATGTCGAGAGTTTAGCCTTCTCTGTTTAACAAACTCTGTTACCTGTGTAAATCAGCCAACCTTAAGTACAACTACACTTAAAAGTACTCCATAATTCCCTACATAAACCTCCAAATGAATTCAGCATATAACAAAGTCCAGCGCATGAGACGAAATGCCCGAGCAAGAAAGCAATTTGAAAGCGAAATCATAATTAACGAAAAACAACCGAGGAAACATCAAAGAATAATAACTTTTTAATCGATCCGCTTTGAATAAGTTAAAATGTAATATACTCTCGTCATTCAGAACTTCACACAGTTCTGAGAAAAATCTAAAATACTGAAGCGATGTTGATTCGTGTTCGATGTAACTTTGTTCATACACATAGTAAATGTACAAGGAGGACATGTATACTGTAGTTAAGTAACATAGTTGCCCATTTGTAGGCCTACAGCAAACATTACAATGAACTAATAGAGAAAACAGAATTTATAAGTTCCCCGTGTTGTTACACATAACTAAAATGTCTGTAAAAGGTGACCAGCAATAAAGTTGTGCTGAGGAAGACGATACATAGACAACTTACAGTTCAGGAGGTCTTGAGGTCCTTAATGAGTCTGAACCTGAACCAGCACTTGTGCCTCCAGCTTGATTGTTTCCTCTAGTAGGAGATACGTGA
The DNA here is from genome assembly GCA_034696565.1 of Isotomurus graminis. Classification (NCBI taxonomy): domain Eukaryota; kingdom Metazoa; phylum Arthropoda; class Collembola; order Entomobryomorpha; family Isotomidae; genus Isotomurus; species Isotomurus graminis. The sequence goes on from JAQGAB010000115.1 coordinate 34,268, forward strand.
GGCACCATTCCTCCAGTGGAAACTAGCCTGTCCGTTGTTATCGGAACGGAGGGAGAAGACCCTTTGCTGAATAAGTTGCTGAAGCTGTAAAACAAATCTTTCATGTAACAAACAAAGTAAAATAATGTCCTGGAGGAATAAAATCTACGAATCTCTAAACTACGTCTGCAGGTGTTTACACGTACAAATTAAAGATTCCACGATTGTTCCTCTTTTCCAAAGAAGGATCTTGCTTAGCAGCCCGGAGCATTTCAGTCCACCTCACAGCATCTTGGAGCTCCATGTATCGTTCCTTGTATTGATTTCTTTCCATAAGCACACGAGCCATTTCAACTCGAGTGAACCGTTTCCTCTGTGCTAATGGAACGTCCTCCTCATCGTCCGATTTCGAGTTAACTCTTTTCTCAAATTCTTCTTTGGTTTTTTTCAGTTCTTCTTCAAGTTCATGAATGCGAAGTTTCATTCGAGACTTGACTGCGTTAAGAGATGATATCTCTTCACGAAGGATTTCGTGTTCACTAAAATCCCAAAATAACGTTGGAATCCGGTCTACACAAATAGATAAACTAAAAAGTCTCATATAAAGTCTGGCTGACCTGGTCAACTCATCAACTTTGGCAATAAGGTCATCTTTTACTATATTTAGAGCGTTTTTAGTCGCAAGAAGCTCGCTGTTTTCCATGATTAGATTTTCCACCTCCTTTCCCATTCCTGAAATCAACCATAGCCTCACTTATAGATCACTTCCAGTCTTGTAGGAATTCATATAAAGTCTCATAAGTTACGAAGTATTTTTGCAGTAAACATTAATGTAAAGCGGACAAATTATTCAGCCCCTTACCGAAAAAGTTATCGTTGACTGTGTACCCACGGTTGGTTATTTTAGAAGCATTCACAAACACACCGGAAAAAGTTAAATATAAGTTTAGTGTTAGTAACAATATTATTATATGGACATTCATCAGGGTCAAATGTGCCACACACATTCCACATTATCATTTAAGGTTTAGTGACTTCATTGTCAAAGCGTGTGGTTTCAATTGATTCCCAGCACCTGGTTAAGATTAGTTCTTGGAACTTACCATTAGATGCGTATTCGCCAGGATGTACCCAACTCCCTGGAACACATTAAGTCATATTACATTCCATACCACGTCTTGCATAATTGGTATTAATTAGCCATCTCATATTATTCTCTCACCTGTGATTTCTGCTGTTTCTTCAGCCAACTCGGGATCTTGAAAACTACACTCTTGATACAGAGTATTGCTTGTTCTTTCCTCTCTAAAAGAATAAGCAACATATTAATTAAATGGTCCATGGGCATTTTTTATAGATTTTCTCTTCCATACTTTCTTGTTTTGCTTTTTCCAGGTTGAATTTGTTGCGGACTTCCTTCCGAAAGTTCTGGAATATAGATGTATACCAAAATAGCATTAGGTTTATAATCTTAAAGCCATGCACAGCCATTGATGCCTAAAGTTACCGTCAAAATCGTCGTCAGCTCCGTTGTGTATGTCGCTATCCGGAAGAGCCTCTGAGACATCATCCATACTCATCTCTTCTTGAATATTCGAATGTCTCAGGTTACTACCCGGACTTAGAATACCCATTGTACCATCTGGACTAGTATAAGACTTCAGCATTGAAGAGTTGTTTGCAAGGGACTCAAACCCATAAGACATCGGTCCAGCCGAGCGTGTCATTAAGTTATTAAACTTTCTATTTACACTTGGAACACCAAAATTCTCTAATCGATCCGTTCCCATTAAAATCTTTGTTCGTTCCATATAGTCCATGTGAGTTTTAAATAATTCTGTATAACGATCATGAAGCTTTGCATACTCTTTCTTCATCTCATTCTCCTTTTCTTCCAATCTCGATACTAAAAAAATACCCCATCAAGTCAATTAGCCTCTCATATTTAATTTCCTAAAATTATCTTGTTCCTACCATGATCAGCCGCGTTCTTAGACTTCAACTCCAACATCCTTAAAATCGCTTCTAGACTTTCTATCTTGCTACTCAAGTCTTTAATTATTTCATCCGAGTGGTCTTCCAATTCCAAAAGTTTCTGTAACAAACCAAAATCCAATCTTACATTCCATTCCTTAACACTCCCAAGACTTCCAACAAAATCTCCTCCCCCACCTGCTCCGAAGTCTTTCGTAAGGCTTTCTCCCTTTCATATTGAGTTACAAGTTGTTCATTATCTTCCCTCAACAACTCCACCTCCACTTCGTGCTCTTGATTTTCCGTATAACTCAGGTCCAAACACTCCAACACATTTACAACAAGTGGCATTAAGTCCTTCACCACTTCCTCGTCATACTTGGTTATCATTCTTTCAAACTCTTGGTAAATGCTCCCTGCCAGAGCTTGCACCTGTTACACACAAGCACACCCATATAAGTAAATTACACATTATCACTTCTCCTTATGTCCTTCCTTATCATCCATCCTTCTTATCTCTCCATCCCATACCTTCTCAGACATAACCACATGGGAATCTTCGTGAGCGAAGTACACTGCTTCATTTTCTTTTCTGTGCTCCATCCTCGTAGATCTCCCACACCAACCTTTTACCTCTTTTAACTTTTACTGAACTTCTAATTTCAAACTCCAAACTGTAGTAATTACACCAGAAACATTGCTTCTATTCCATCTTCCCACAGGTTCACTCAATCCCTCGACCTTCATAGTAAAAAATATATTTCCGTTAATTATTGATTCCTTAACAAACAAATCCTTTCTCTATAAACCACAACTACTTAACATGTAGAGGTTACTTATTACAAGTATGTACAAACTTCATAAGCATGCAAGAAGTGTGGTTACCAAGTGTCCTTGTGTGTGACTTACATTCTCGTAACGCAGTAGTGGTCCTTCAGTTATTAATAATCCCATACTTCACATTCAGCCAATAGTTATTTCTAAATTCAAATACTTTCTACCTGCTTCAACATACCTTTCCTATACACACTAATAAAACTGTCCTTGTCTATTCCTTTTAAAATAAGTTTTTCAAAAATTCCAAAGCTTATAAATCTCCAAAATTCTAATTCTTAATCACTTCAAGTACAAATATTTCTTTAATTTAAACCCAACATTTGTTATAACCAAAATGCACGTGATGATGTAAAAAACAGAGACGAAGATAATCAAACACGAATAGAGTACACAGTACACAGTGTATTTTAGTGTACAACCAAATGCAGTAGGTGTGATTTCCTGACAAACGGGTTCACCCTTTCAGTCACGTCAGTACTTTTGTGATCTCACTAAACTCCACACTCTCTCAATGTTACTTCGCAATTAGTTCCGTTCAGTCTCGCGTTACTCCAGGAAACGCACAGGTGTTTATATATATATTGTCATTCTAGGCTGAACTAATTAAGAGTTACCAAGTACGTAAGTTATAAATATAACTTGTCAAGAGCGTCGCAAAACGTGTAAAAAATGTTATTTGATAGAGACAAGAGGAAGCATTGATGGCCAAATGGAACGAATCTGATGTGAGAGTATGGAGAAAAATAATGCTGAGCTTTAGAAATACACGTCTTCAATATGTTTTGCTATTACTGCAGTTGATCAGTCTTACTTAGAGAGAGAAAGAGAGAGAGAGCCTTGGGTTTGCATGAACTGTTTGAGATCATCTGGTAGAATCGCATAGTGATTAGGACAAGTGATCCAGGTAACCTTGCAACCCTTCTGCCATGCAGGACATCCAGTCTTTCCCTCACTTTCCTCTCTGATACTCTTCCTCAGCAACCACCTCCTTACTTTCTCTTCCCGAATCCTCGGAACAATCCGAACAACACTCCGGCATGACATTTTACGCTCAAAATCATTCACCCTCACTACATACTACTTTAAGAGTCAACTGCTTTTCCGGATTGCTGCACGCCAAATTGCATGGCATTTGTAGACTATTTACACCCATCAGGGGGCTATTATGGAAATTTATTAAAACCTTTCAAAGCTCATCTCGTCATGGTCGTATTTTTCATGGACATATTTCTCACTAAATACGACTTGGACCTTTGCTGTGGGAGAAAATTATAAGCTAACGTCAAAATGTCTGTGCAAATAATTATGTAGCCTAGTGATCTATTTATGCTTTAACTTAATTACCACAGCCCGTCTATTTAATAATACATTTCAATAAATATAAGTTGGAAATAACCCACAGATTTTTTATGCAATGAATAGACCACTAAAAAGTAATGTCCACTACATAAATATTTTCCAGAGTTAATTAATATACGAGCCTAAAATTGGCTTGGCATCCGGAATCTTATTATTGCATACAATCGATTCCTTCTGAGCGTAATGGAATTTTTCAACTTGGTTTAAAATGCAAATGAATGATATATGATGCAAATGAATGTATAACTTGCAAAAATCGCAGGTGTCTGAAAACGTGAGGTTGAGCTTCTTTGGCCTTCTAATATATGAAGTCGTATTGCTTCACGTCTCTGAGCATGTGACAACTAAAAAGAACCTTTCATAGGATTTCTGATATACGTTCACCCTTAACATTTTACCCGGTTCTAATGGGAAATGAGCCTTTCACTAAATCCCAGAATAAGAAGTGGAAATGGATCTTTCATGGCACGGAGCTTAACATATTTTTGCAATTTCTTTTTTCACGAGGTCTTTACAGCTTCCAAGTGGAATTGCAATTACATTCGGTTTACAGACTCGAAGTGACAGTGCCTCAGAGAGCCAACATAACAATTCCTGAAGTGAGATTTATGTATACATGAAAGTTGTAATGAAGTGTGTGCCAGCTGAATGCTCGATTTGCTGATTTTCTGTATTTTATTTCCCAAAGTGTAAAAAGTGCAATCATACCTCTGCACCTATACATTGCAGTAAACACTACATATAAGATGGGTTATTGTCAGTGGTGAAGGATCAGATTTCAAGCGCATGTTTCCACAGTGTTGTATACCGGGATGCTCGTTTAACACAACGATTCGTGGAGATGCACCACATCCAACATCTCTACATTCCTGTAGAGTCGACTCGGAAGCCGTAATCTCGTTTCGGAGACCATAAGACTGTCTCTCTCACTCTCTCCCGTTCCTCGTTTCATTGATATGAGGAAAGAGCTGTTTTCCTTCGCTTATGACCAGATTTATTTATCAGACCCACAGGCATTTGCCATCATGTCGAGGAATTCGCCACTTTCTTCTTCCGTACACTTTTCTATTTCTGCCAGGAGAAATGAGTGTTTCTCCAACTCTCTGTTGAGCTTTCTTTTCGAACCCATTGGGGAATTATGAACAATTACCGTTCATCCTCGTTCTACAATTGTTCCTGTGTCACTCATCTTATTGTCAGTCATGTGGCTGTGTCTCACAGACAACGATTGTCTTCCAGTTGTGCTAAAGTGGTTGTGGGTTTGATAAGTCTCAGATAGGGAGGCTGTACAAGCCTTATCTTTAATTGCTCCCATCGACATGCCAGGACTTGTGGCTTTCGGGAGACGTTGGAGTATCGGCAGTGACGATCTTTTCCTGCCAAGCATAAGTCTCTTCATTTTTCACATTGCCTGGTACGGGTTATCTCAACACTTTTACTTGCCCTTTCTTTTATCTTTCTACCTTTCCTATACATGGGGCATGCAAATGAATCTCCCTGTTTACTTAATAAACGTGCATCTTGATTACAATAAACTTGTCCTACAAAAGTCTCCTACATTTATACGCATGACCAATTCGTTCAATTGGCCATTCATTAAAATATTAGCTCGTTCCAGTTGGTTTTAGTCCAGCATGATGAATATCCAAGATATCTGGTAGCAGTAGCCTGACAATTGATAGATTTCTGTACTTAATTTCTGTACTTATGGTCATTCAAATAAGACAGTTATAGTGAAAGCATCTTATCATGACAATTGTCAACTTGCTGCATGATGATGACTCGAAAGATACTTGCATTCTTAATTCTCTTCAGAGCTTCCATAGCATGCCATAATTGCAAGTAATTTGTATGAAGTAATTACACATCTTCCTGTGCGCTTGAGTTGTTAATAGCTTAATTACTTGAAACTCCACTTGTTCTTTTGTATTACTCATGGTGCAATTTGCTTAATGAGCTTTTGTCTCAACACAACTACTGCGTTCTTTCACTAGGATTTCTGCCACTGTTGGAGCTATCATTGTGGATTTTGATGAATTGGCAAACTGGGAGAAAAATGGATGCACAGCTCATGTTCTCGAGATTATGTGCTGTATCTTGGTGCTTCTTCTATTCGCATCCGTGGTGGAGCTTTGCCTTACGGTCATTTCCCTACGAGGATCCATCCTGAACGACACACCGCGAAGTGGCATTCCTTATCTCATGTACATCAGATTATGTACGAGTTTTAACAACTTTCTCCACGCAAAGCAAAGCCTCACTGTACTCTTTTTAATGTTTCAAAGCTCTCATCCATGTGTACAATCGCTGGAAGCACTTACAATTAGTTGATTCAGCTTTTAAACAATGCACACAGTGTGCTTCACCAATTAACGAATCTTTCTGTGTCTATATTGTCTAAACATCTTGTAGTAGCAGTGCACTCAGCTTTGAGCTAATAACAGCCTCATTCAAATCATACGTGACTAACGTGACTTGGTCAAGTTAGTCCAACAGGTATTTCGACAGAAGGTAAAGAGTACAGTGTGACGATATGAATTATTATGAATCTATGAATCTAGCATTCGTCTAGTCATGAAAAAGTCGTTAACAACGAGTGACTCTTAATGTGCTTTATAGTTTCTTTAATCTTGGAGCTGATATGGTCTGCTTTTGCGATAACATGGAGCCAAAAGTTCTACTTCTCATGCAATCTCGTACTAACTAAACAAGTTATGATAGGTATGAATCTTGATGGTTCTTTAATTCTGTAATCGTAAATCTGTCATTCCAATATGTATTTGTGGCCAACCATGATATGGCTCGTCTTGCGTGTTATATACTCACAGTTACTATTCAAACTTTCAGGTCTCACTTTGTGGACTTGGTTTGTACTTTTATCTGTCATAATTACTGTTTGGTGTGTCTACGATGTGGCTGGAAGGTGCATGATATACACTTTTACTATTCAGGGACACTTGGGAAATCCCAATTGCCTTTTTGCCTTTTACGTGTCATTCTAAATTCCTATATGGTTGTTTGAACAGATCTTGGGTTAAAATGAAGAGATATCAAGCCAATTTTAGGGAAATGGAACACAGACATCCGTCGTTCAGGCGATCAGGCAGTACGCAAAGAAATTGGAGACAACGGTTGGTTTTTATCCTCAACATTACACACCTGCAGTCCCAATATTAAACTGTACATCGTCATGTCTCATATTTTGTCCGCTTGTTTGTCCAGGAAAGTCCTTCGGGCATATGAAAACAGTTGGAACAACCGGTGCAAATTTCTCTTCTGTTGTATTCATAACTCTGAGAGCAGTCGAGTAAGTTCCACGAGTTCTTCAGTTCTATTGCCTAATCCGTTTTGTCTAGATGGCCAGATTTTATTACGCAACTTTATGTTTCTTGAATTGTGAGTGAAATCATATCCCCCATTGTAACAAATGCAGGATTCATTTGGAGATTTGGCAAAACTTCTCTCGGAATTTTTCCGGGACTTAGACGTTGTCCCTTCAGACATTATTGTAGGCCTTCTCCTCCTGAGGAAATTGCAGAGGCTCAAACAATGTTCCATTATTGATGAGGTAAGCTGAAACCATGGAATGTGTAATGTATGAACACTTTCTAATTTGGATTGCTCGGATGAATTCCTCTAGAAGAAGAACAATACGTATGAATTTCTGTCAGGCATTGCCATTACTCCCAACACCAAGTTCGTTGCAATGAATGATGCACAAGATTTGGGTGAGCCTAAAAACTTCATTACTTTCTACACACATACACAACCCACGAAGCAACCAATGTTTTTTCAAGACAACCCAATTTACCCAATCCTTAAAACAGTTCACCTACTTCCTTCCTTCCCTCATCCCAGAATCCCACTTCACGTCTCATGAGAATTATGGTTAAGGTGAAAACACCACCACCACAGTTTCTGGCTCATTCACTTTAACACCTTCCAGGTGAAATAGTAAAAAGCAAGAGAAAGTGGGAAAGAGGTTTCTGTCTTATAAAACAAACAGATCCGAATTCTCTAGACACATGTTTCGTGTATAGACTAGATAAATGCACAAAGTACATCAAAAGCTTACGAAATCCTTCAACCCTACCACAAAATACAAACTATGACTTTCACCGTAGAAAGTCTAAGCGGTATACACAAGAAATGTATAGCAGACTCAAACGATAGAAATAAATGGACATGGGTGGTGAACGCCTTAGACTTTTCCTACTAGAAACTGAAATTATGTTCCAATGTGACCTCCCAAGTGAAGCCACTAATAGTTTCTTCGTTTATTCTGTTTACAAACTAAACATCTTTCCAAACCTTCTCTCCAGTTGGGATTGGGAAAGAACATCCTGACAACCCTTATGGAAAATGGCTTTCCCTGTATTTTGACCAAACTTGGCACACATGTTCAGAAAAATATGCTG